>CM046041.1:41555788-41709893 GCA_025215565.1 Flaveria ramosissima
GGCACAATATACCACTTCAAAGGTTGGTTCCTTGCAAGATTTAAGACTTCCCACAACCCAAGGTCCTTCCACCACCTATAGAGAAAGAAAGGGTCAATATGTATGAGTATATGATTCTATGATATCACAATGTATTCAAATATCACAAAGATATATTAAGGGACCTAATGCATTCATGTACATTATAAGACGCATGACATGCATATGTACATATCAATATACATTGATGTATACAAGAGAGGATATAATAAAATAGCCAATTCACTTTCATGAAGCATAATCAGGTGAATTTTTCTATTCTGTGAGAACATTCTCGAATAGCCAAGCCATGACCACGACCAATCCATGACACATGAAGATGTGTATTACACCTTGTCAAAATGGTAAAATACTGATTTTGAATGTGTGTGTATCATCAAAAGTGTCTTACACATACCACTTCTATTATATAGGCCGGAAAAAAGTACTATTGAGATGTTTAGATTGTATGCCATCATAATTAGAATCTAAGGTGAGCATATTGTTATGAGAGTTATTAACATATAATAATGCCATTTAAAGTAATTTCACCTACTTACCTTTATATATTCTAGTTATGAAATTTACAATGCATAATTACCTTGTAAACCTCTATATAACTTGTTCATATAAGTGATGTAGTGATATTATGAACCTAATATGAATGTGATACTTGCGTGATATGAAAGAGTATTGTAAATTGCACCTTAAGATTTCCTTTATTATCATAAATTTGTTCTTATATAAATTGTATTTTTCATCATTCACACACACACACACATACACACACACACACCACACACACACATATAGATATATATTTATTTATATATATATATATATTATATATATAATATATATGAATTATATATGTATATATATATATGATATATGTATGATATATATATGTATATATATATATATATGTTGTATATATATTGTATGTATATATATATATATATGTATATATTATATATGTATAGAGAGATAGAGATATATAGATTGATAGAGATATATAGGAGAGAGAGTATATATAGTATAGAGATATATATATGTATATGTAATAATATATATAGGTATATATATATGTATATGTATATATATAGATATATGTATATAGATACAATATATAGGTATATATATAGTATATGTATATATATATATATATGTATATATATATATATATATATATATATATATAATATATATATATATATATCTATATATATATATAATAAGATATATATATATATATATATATATATATATGGGAGGGGTCAAATGAGAACTCATTTTTTGTGAGAACTCTAGGAATCAATTTAGGCCACTAGTTTTCAATGACAAAATAGTAATTAACAAATACATAATAAAAAAATTATAAAATAAAAAATAACATAAAATTTAAAAAAATAAAAACACAAAAAAGTTCCCCTAGTTTTCCTCTTTCATAAAAAAAATTAAAAAAATTTATAAAAAATAAAAAAAATCTCGTTTTTTTACGAAATTCGTTTACATATGTGTAATACCAGATTTACATATGTGTAAATCCAGTATTACACATGTGTATAACCAGATTTACACATGTGTAAACAGCGGATGGATGATTTTTAAAAAAAAAGTATATCAATATGGTAGGCGTTGGAAAGATAAAAAATATGAATTTTATGGTGTAACTTTTTTTGAAAAAATGAGGTTGTGAAAAAAAGTTAGGAAACGTTTAAAAGAAAGGGAAAAAGGACATGTGATTTGCAGGTGATAAAAAATGAGGGAGTGATAGGGGTTCGAGAAGGCTCACAAAAAGGGTGGTTCGATTTGAACCCGCCCAGAGAGAAGAGAGAGAGAGAAGAGGAGAGAGAGAGAGAGAGAGAGAGAGAGAGAGAGAGAGAGAGAGAGAGAGAGAGAGAGAGAGAGAGAGAGAGAAGAGAGAGAGAGAGATAGAGAAGAGAGAGAGAGAGAGAGAGGAGAGACAGACAGAGAGAGACAGAGAGAGAGAGAGAGAGAGATAGAGAGGAGAGAGAGAAGACAGAGAGAGCAGACAGAGAGAGAGAGAGAGAGAGACAGAGAGAGAGAGAGAGAGAGAGAATAGAGAGAGAGGAGAGAGAGAGAGAGAGAGAGAGATAGGAGAGAGAGATATATATTATATACATACAGATAATATATATATATATACATATATATATATTATATATAAATATATATATAATAATATTATATATATATATATATATATATATATACTTACGTCTTTTGTTCTTAATCTATCTTCATAATTACATGGGTGATCCTTTATGTTTAAGGTTTGCCACACATTTCATCTTGGTGAGTTCTTGGTTCTTTGTTGGGTAAAATTATCATATTTTAGAAAATTAACTAAGATTTTAACATCGTGAGAACCCTAAAACTAAAAAATGATTCGTGTAACTATTAAAGATTAAGAACTGACGGTGCAATTTATTTTATATACACACACACACCTAAAAAAGTGTAGATCCATCTTAAAAAACATATGAGATGAGAAAGAGAAGAACAGAAAACCAATATGAGTAAGAGTTTCTATAAACCTGCGGGCATGTGGAAACCTTTCTGCCTTAAGATTCGAAAACATAGGGAGACTTCATAGAGATTTCGATGTTCAATCAAATCTTTGTTAGCAAATTTAAGGTAACATTGTCCAACAATTAGATTGATCTCATCTTCATAGTGATAATCAATTCCTAACCGTTCAAGAGCATCAACGAGTAACAGATCCTCAAATTTGACATCACTAACATCTCTGGTGATCAACTCTCGAACAACTTCTATCAATTTTGCATGCTTTACATCAATGTCTTCCGGCATACACTGCAATGGATTGATTTACAAACACTTTAAAACATATATAAAAATAGAGATGATAGTTAGCTAGTAATGCAAACAAGATGCTTTATGTTATGCAAATCATTGCATATTGGTATGATAAGGAATGAAAAAAGTAATTTTTACTCATAAAAGCACTCTCTCTACTCTACGCCTTAACCTACTCCTCAAATCACCACACCTACAACCCACAACTTATTGTTTGCAGAGTATATTATTTTACCACTAACACTGATCTAATTAAGTACCTGCAACACAGACATGCTCATGCACTTGCAGATAGATTTATTAGATATAATCAAAGGGTTAGAACACCGTTTGAGTGGATACGAGGTAGTAACACTCGACACATGTCTACGGTCACGCGTTAAATTGATCGTAGGTTTTAAGAAGAGTTGTGGAATAGTTTTGTGAGTAAATGAAGTAATTGCTAACAGAGTGTTTTGAGCTGTCATTGGGTTGCACGTTATACTACAATTCTACACACTCACAAGATGGGTTGATGTGTTGCTAGAATAGTTTTTATATTTATAAACGAAGGTTTAAGGATAATGTGAACAATGTGAATTAAAAAACGTGTGCAAGGACTAGCATGTGGTTTATTTAAAAAAGTAGGGTTTTGTTTATAAATACTGTTTACAAGGAATCATTATCTATAGCTAGCAAACAATATTTTATTGATTCATAAGATCATGTTTATGTAGGATCTGTATCACGTTGAAATGAATAAGACTTCAACCATATGTCCAACCAAATTTCTAGTAGTTATCCATGTACGCTCATTATCTATGCTATATAATAATACAATTGAAAGGGATTGTATTGTATTTTTACATTGATTTTTTTAAATTTAAACGGGTAAAATTGTATTTCACAAGTTTAACTAACATACATGATTATATATTAATTTTTAAATCAGTTTCTTCCATGATTTTTTAAGCAACTATAATTTTTTTAAATGACTATAACTATTGACTTTTAAATTAATTTCTTCCACGTTAAAATGAAATATTATACCATAAAAATGAGCATTATATACTTTTTTAATTTGAGTATGATATTTTATATACTATTAAAACAAAATATCTGTTTCTACAGTTCTTGTTTCTATAATTTCTTTTATTTTAAAAAAAATTACATATTGTGTTTCTTATCGTATCATGCACGCAACCCACTATTATTTAATAATACACTAGCTAAGGAACCCATTTTTAATAAAGGTTTCCTTTTTATCTCTTTTTTAAAGAAAAACATAAGAATGAAGAGTCTGAAAAAGTAAAAGGTTAATTATTTGTTGTTTGAAAAGTCTAAAAAAGTTGTCTAAGTAATGTTTATTAGTATACGTTGGTAACGAGAAAATTTGACCCGCGCGTTGTGGTGGAGCCGTACAGTGATATTAACGTTGTTAATGATGCATTGTTGTGCGTAACGTGGTTAATCTAATAAAAAAACGTATGAAGTTGGCGCGTTTTAGTTTTGTAGACTAAACCATAAAAACAACATCATATCTTGCACATGCCTGGTAATTAAAAAAATAAATTTAAATGAAAACTAAAAGGGAAAAAATAATTTAAATGAAAGTAAACATAGAAAAAGAAAAAAAAACAAACAAAAAGTTACATGTAGACTATAAAGTTCTAACCTATGTCTCGGTTGTATAAGTTGTAACAACTTACCACTACAAGACATCAAACCTTTATGTTTACAATTTGGAATGAAATAAACCTAAGCACATGAGAAACAATGATCTAATAGCACCTACACTTCTAATTCAGAATATGTTATACTGCCTGATAATTTTATCTTAAAAATAAATTATTTGATATTAACCGGACGTGAATTACTATTTTATAATAATCCATCTTTTCAAATATCCTTCATTTGGTGTCAGAGTTGAGTCATGTGGTTTTTTAACAATGAGTTTTCTCATGAGGAGAGGGGGGTAGGGAGTGCGGTTCCGGCTGAAAAACGAATAGGTGGACCCGATTAAAATAATAGTTATCCTCCAAAGCAGGATCGCACATTTATCATAATAAAATTTATACGTCAGGAAAGGAACATTTTCTATAACAAACCCCAAAAGTAAAGATTGAAGTGTAATCGTGTATAGTTTGTGAAGATTATTGATGAATGATACCATTTGGTATATACCTAAAGAAGGAGAAGTGTAATTTTGGCAAATAAAAAAGATATGAGATGAGAAAGAAAAGAATATCAAATCAATATGAGTAAGAGTTTCTAGAAACCTACATGCCAACCTTATTCGAAAACATATGGAGACCTCGTAAAGATTTAGATGTTTAATAAAATCTTTGTTAGCAAATTTTAGGTAATCCTATTCAACAGTTAGATTGATCTCATCTTCATAGTGATAATCAAACCCTAGTTGTTCAAGAGCATCAACCATTAACAAATCCTCAAATTTGGCATCACTGACATTTTTGGTGATCAATTCCCAAACAACTACCAACTTTGCATACGTACTTAATTTACATAATGATCGATTTACAAACACTTAATATATATATATATATATATATATATATATATATATATATATATATATATATATATATATATATATATATATATATATATATATATATATATAGAAATAAAGGAGAATAGGAGATGATAGCTAGCAAGCAATGCAAACAAGATACTTTGTGTTATGCAAATCTTTACACATTGTCATCATGTTCAAGAACTATTCTTTTTATCAAATAATACACTCTCTACTCAAATCATCATACCTACACTCTTCAACATTTAAACCCACAAACCTTTTAGTTAAATGGTGCACCACTATACTACAAACATCTCCTTCTGAGGACACAAAGGGAAAAAATATCTAAGTACCTCCATCACAAGTGTGCTCATGCACTTGCACATGGATTCATTAGGTTTAGTTAAAGAGTCAGAACGCCATTTGGATCTATACGAGGTAGTTAACTCCATACATGTCTACAATCACACGCTAAAATGATCTTATGAAAACGACCAGGTTTTAATAGTTGTGGGATCGTTTTATGAGTAAATGAACTAATTGATGACATAGTGTTTTGAGATGCCATTGGAGTTGCACGTTATACTACAAATCCATACACACACAGAGATTGTTGATGTGTTGCTGGAGGAGTGCTTTGGTACTTATAAACTAAGGTTAAGTTTAAGCAAAACGTGAATAATGTGAATTATATAAGAGAGTGTGAAGCGGTAGCATGTGGTTTATTTAATAAGTGTAGGTGCTTAATACCTTATATATAAATACTATTTTTTGGTACAAGCAATCATAGTTTTTATCAGTTCATAAGATATGTATATGTAGGATCTGAATCACGTTATATAAATACTATTTTTTGGTACAAGCAATCAATATAGTTTTTTATCAGTTCATAAGATATGTATATGTAGGATCTGAATCACGTTGAAACCAAACGAGAACCGAATGTCCAACCTTAACTCTAGTAGCTATCCATGTTTGACTCTCATTTATTATTTAAAACACTAGATAAATAACACATTTCTAGCTACAAGGTCATTGGTAACCGTTTTTTTTCTGTCCATGTATCACTTAGCGTCATATTAATTTTTCTCATTTTTCTTAATTTTTTCCACTTTGTGTCGTCCTAGTTTTTTTGTTTTAACAGTCACACATGCACGCAATGGAATCGGTGGATCTCAGTGAATATTCATCGGGAAATGGAAAAAAAACTCTTGTGAGCGGGGGCGTGATATTCTCGGCTGGCCCCGGTTTTCCCTGGGCCCTGGTCCACCCCGGCTCGACCCCCCTCCCAATAAGGTTCCATATATATTTCCCTTGTTTTAAAAGAAAAACAACGCTCAAACTTCTTAGAAATAGGTTTTGTGTAAGGTGAGGCAGTATACCCGAACGCTAAGGGCCTTAATTAGCGCCTATGTGACCCGTGAAGGGCGTTAATGAGCATGATGAGAGGGGGCGCTTATGGCTTAATGAGAGTGAAGAGAGGGGCTTCAAAGGGTGAGGGGGCAAAGTGTGTAATATTTAAATAAAAAATGTGGCGAGGTATTGAGTTAAGTGGAGTTAAACTATTTCCTTAAGATGATAAGTACATGGATTAAAGTGTGTGATGTGCCGCATACGTAAAGTTAAGGGGCATTAGACCATTCGGTTATAACCCATCACCTAAATTAAAAGTGATCATTCGTTGAAAAGACTGAAAAATATGTATTACTGTTTTGTTAGTTTATGTTGATAATGTGTTAGATGATAATTATCTATATGGATTAAATTAGTTTTGTTAAACAATGTTTAAATGAGTAGTTCAGAGTTAAGGTCTTGAGTAAGTTGAAATATTTCCTTAGGAATCGAGGTTGTTGAAAACATATTATTTTGGTATTACATTGTCTTCAATGAAATACTTTCTCGATCAATTTGCTGAATTTGGATTGTTGGGTGTAAATTGGAAAATGAGTTGGTAAACCTATTGAATAAAATGTGGTTGTGGAGAATTTAGATAACTTAAAAAAATTTGACTATAAACTTGACAACGTGATTTGGTAAGATTATTTTTTGAGTCTCACTATGGCTAATATTGTCCATGTGGTTCATAGGTCGAGAGTTACAAGTATTACCAATGTTTTCAAGTATGGATCGGACAGGCCGGTCCAACCGTTCCGATCGGGATTCGGTAGCTCCAGCAGTCCGATCTAGCTTGATTCGTTTTAAGTTGATCTGCCGGTTGGTTCGGTGTTCATCAACTAGAAACAAGTCATCTCTCATATGAATCTTTCTATGATGAGCTCTTAGTTGAAACGCATAGTAGATCTGGAGCTAAATATGTGATGAACACCTAATGTAGTGGGGAACTTCAAAGACCACGACTTTTTGATCTATGATGTGGGGAACAGGTGCAGACGAAGAAATATTCAAGGATAAAAAAAAGTTTTTAAGATTTAGATGACTAGATGACAGAAGTGAAAAAAGAAGAAAGAAAAAAAGGTGCGATTGTTTCATGCGAGAAGAATCCAAACAACCCATTGAGTTTTTAAGATCTACATAGTAATCACACATTTTTTTGATAAAAAATCACACTCAAAATCAACGACATCGTCTATTGTCTTTATATTTTACATATTGTTGGAACCCTAGAAAGATTAGCATTTTAGTCTTTAGATTAGTTTTTGTCATAGTGTAGGGACTTATTATGTAAATATATGTTCCTTATTGCTTTCTTGTTATTAGTATAAATAGGATTGTTTGTTTTAGTGCAGGTTAAGACTTTTGAAGACATATAGAGATATTTTGAAATTTCTCTCAATTGCACTTTGTAATCCTACTAATATCAATGAAAAGACTATGAATTTTTCTGATATTTGTTAGTTTTGATTACATTGTTCATATAATTGTCAATTGCTTGATAACAATCACAGATCGATCCATTTGAACCTATCAAATGGTATCACAGCTTTCGGTTCAGTGATTTGAAGTTCAAAATCGACTTTTGAGCTCTTTTGAATCACTTGAATCTGTGATTTGATCGCAATTGTTCAATTAATTGATGATTTAGTTGTGTTTCATCACTAGAAACATGAATTGAATCACAATTGAGTGAATTTACATCATCAAATCTGAATTTTTGTCAAATTTGTGTTCGAACCGTTCTTCGTAACTCGAACACTGAATTTGCAAAATTGAGAATCAAAGTGTTGTTAATTGAAAGAAATGATGTTAAAGGATTGATTTTCGGTGTGTTAGTGACTTGATTGAAGAGTTTCAGATCATTTTATCAAGTTTTAAAAAGTTTGTTAAGATCTGGTTGTTACAAAGAAGATGAATTAGGCGTTTGAGGTGTTGAAATCATCTGAAAATATCATTTCTGTCAAATCAGAAATTTGATCAAGTATCCTCTGTAGAAGTTGAAAATGACAGAAAATATTTTATGACAATAATCAAAGTAATGAATGCAGCAATGGAAAGAATTTCTTTGAGGAAGGCTATGGCGTATGCTAATATTGTTAAGAAAGACATCAAAGATATAGAATTCATAAGAATTTCAAGCAAGGGAGTATTGGAAATCTACACCAAAGAGAATCCAAAGCCAATAGAGATGTATGCTAATGTTGACATTGCAGGTTTATCTAAAGAAACTTTGTTGATGATGGAAGCAATGGAGATAAAGACAAATGACTCTAAGCCGGAGCAAAGAATTCTAGCTGAGAAGTTCAAGTCTTCCATAAAGAAAGCTCTTCGAGAACTAGAGTTATATAAAAAGAAGCCAATGTTCAAGATCAAGGAAGAACCAGAAGACTTCTTCTGCTGAAGACAAATGCAAATCTTAGGGGGAGTATTGTTGGAACCCTAGAAAGATTAGCATTTTAGTCTTTAGATTAGTTTTTGTCATAGTGTAGGGACTTATTATGTAAACATATGTTCCTTATTGCTTTCTTGTTATTAGTATAAATCCCTTGTACTTTGTAATCCTACTAATATCAATGAAAAGACTATGAATTTTTTTGATATTTGTTAGTTTTGAGTACATTGTTCATATAATTGTCAATTGCTTGATAACAATCACAGATCGATCCATTTGAACCTATCACATATTTTCATCATTAGCTACTCTAAATAAACCCAAACATGAACCCAAACGATCGAAACATCCTGTTGAACTTCATCCACTACGCACAACAACAAAACATATTCAATCTAATGTTACAACAACAAAAGCAGCAACAACCAACACCCTCAAGCACAAAACCCATTCAAGCACAGGTACCGACCATTAATGCACTTTTGTACAATCAATATAAAAATACTTTTCATTACTTAACAATCTAGCTATTACCTTGTTAGCGATCATCATATATACTTTGCTTGTGTTGCACCTATAAGGATAAGTGTCACAAGAAAAGGTGCATGGGTAGGGGCGAACCTAGGTATAAAAGAGGGGGACAACCCGTAAATTTTTTCTTGTGTTATATATATATTCATGTGAAAATCCCGAATGTCCCCCCTAAAATCATAGAAGTGTTTTACTTTGTCCCTCATAAAAAATTTTGTTGGGTACGTCATTGTATATGGGAGATTATGCACATACATGTATGACTTCTAGAATTCGTGTATATAAATATATATACATCTGGAAACTGGATTAACATCTCAATATTATCTTTAGAAACTACACGCTCTATCTTTATTACGATAAAACATTTAAGTTACACACGAGCTTTGTATCCTACACATGATGACATTTCCCATTCATGGCTAAATTAAAGTCTAGTGCCTTAACAATATGAAATATAAGCGGCTACAAGCCATATACGATTGAAGATTCAAGTAAGTACGGTATTAGTATCAAAAGCCGTCTCATGTAGGATTGACCTGGTATATTCTTCTATTAGATCAAATGAATTATTATGATGATAGCTATACATTGACGGAACCAACCTCGCTAGATTTAGAGAACCCTTCAAGAAATTCTCCGAAAATTGGTTAGGGTAGAGGTTTTCCTTGTTTAAACACTTCCATATGTCAGAAATCATCATCCTTACGTACTCACGCGCAGTCATATCAGAACAATCCTCATGTTCCTTGAGGAAACACTTGATATATGATCCATCACGGTCATCTTGATTCTCATCCTGTTAGAAAGATCATATATAGGTTCACTTGCATATAGTTTTTATCATGTAAAAATATATTAACTCATCAATGTAAACAACAGTGCATCTATAAGATAATGTATACTCTAATTATTAAGATGGGATTTGAATAACTTAACATAATGTATACTCTAATTATCAGAATGAGATTTGAATAACTTTATACCTGCTCAGACTCCAAGTCATCTGAAAGACGTAAAATTTTAGATACTGATGACACAATGTCATGATTATTGTCAATGAGATTCGCGTTTTCTTTGCTCGCACCATCCCCAAGGATGTAAAACATGTGACCTAGGAAAACTTGTACACCTGAACTAACTATCCCATTCTTCAAGTATTCTTGTGACTCTGGAATATGCCCAGAAGAAAACCATTTTGTTTCCACTAAAAATGCTTCAAAAAGTCTTGCCCACTACAATATTGTTTAAAAAAGTATTTTAGAAGTAACCAAAAGAGACATATGCATAGTATGCTAATAATAATAGCTCATTTACTATAAGAACAAGATCTCATTTCCTAAGTTAGAACTTAGAAGTGGAGTCGATCTTTAACTATATATTTATGTATAAAAAAATTGTCATCTCGTGATTATATAATTTAATGATGGATACCATACCGATGTTTGTAAGGATTCTATGGGGTTAAATCCATGTTTCTCATCAATTGTATTTGCAATTTCATTTGTAGTGTCATATAGAGCTTTGAATGTTGACTTCATATAGTATGGAAGTTGCTCTATATGGCTAATATCCCACCTGACAATATGTTAATGATTGAAAAATATTAGATGAAGAAAAACATGTAAAGAGTATAATACAAACAATCTAATAAGCTTCTTTGTGGTTACATATTTGCAGCTTCCGTGAATAGAGTAAGTTCATCGAGGGTCCCATAGATATCAAAAATATCATCTATAATATAAATAAGGGAAACGATTTTTGTGAGATCGATTCTCTCACGTGACAAGTTGGGATTTGCTAAGGAAACCATAGGCACGATATACCACTTTAAAGGTTGGTTCCTTGCAAGATTTAAGTCTTGCCACAACTTTAGATCATTCCACCACCTATAGAAATAGAAGAGTCAGCATATATGAGTATATAATTCCTTAATGCATTCATTTACATATCATATATATATGCACACACATACAAATGAAGACACATGACATACAAATGACACAAAAATATACACACATGCATACATGAGAGGATTAACTGCTCCGAAGAAAATAACTCTAAGAACTATCCTAACAACTCATTTAAGATGAAGGGGCATGAGAGGCGTTATATAAATATGTTTTGGATTTTTGGGTGGAACATGTGATTTTGACATCGGATCAAGATTTGATTACAATACTATTTTTGGTATTTAATACTATACGTTGGTAATGAAATATTGTCACTCGCCAAAATGGGACCTCTAGTTTAGCTTTTAATACATGTTGGGGAGCTAAACCTATTTTTGGTTGTGATGTTTGTTAGTGTACATAAGCAGTGTTGTAAAAATCGGCCTAGGCGGCCGACTAATCGGCGATTAGTCGTTAGTCAGCCGACCACATAGGAGATTTTACCTAATCGGCCAATTAATCGCTAGACGGTAAAAGGTGGTCAAATTCGGCCCTAGGCGGTCCAAATCGGCCGAAAAACAGAAATTCTGGCGACTATTCCGGCGAGACTCCGGCGACTTTCCGGCGACTTCCCGGCCATATTCCGGCAACTCTTGAAATTCCGGCGAAAATTTTGTAAATTCGGCCAGATGTGTTTATATGTATATAAAACTAAACATTTTTGTAAAAATTACATATAAAAATGTGTATATATATATGTAAAATTGAAAATTATATATAAAAATTCCAAACGATTAATCTGATAATCCCACTAATTCCGATTAATCCCCAGTCCTTACCCCACCGCCCGACTAGCGCCTAGCGATTTTTACAACATTGTACATAAGTTAATAAGTCATTATAGTTCATTTCTTTTGAAAATGGTAGCATGTGAGGTTATTATGGTCTACAACTCTTAATTAGCTCGTAATTCAATCCCCTTAATAACCATATCGACTGTAGATAAAAGACTACAAAGTTCCATTATAAGGTTTACGGATTGACCGACACTTAACTCACCTCCTCAACAAACTCGGGATAATTGGTGAATGAAGTTCTATACACCTATCGAGCTATTTAACGTTCGCCTAGAGTGTATAGCTAAAATAGGGAAAAAACTTCGAAGAGAAGAACAATGGTCGTATTTTCTCAACGGTGTATCTAGATCAAAAACTCGTAAATTCAACGACACATACAAGGATTGTGTATTTTGAAGGTTATTATAAAATAAATAATCACCTACAAATCAATGTATCAACTCACATATTTTATAAAATCTCACATTTTTATAGAAAACTTAAAGTTTTATACAAATGAGTTAAAGTTGATGTATTAACTCACATATTTTATAAAATCTCACATTTTATAGAGAAACTAAAATTTTACACAAATGAGTTAAAGTTATAATCAGAAATGTTATGTTGGATCTCTATCATGCATATATGTTTGAGAGACACGTTCTTATCAACTTTTCTTTCAAGTTCTATGATCAATATTGTTCTTTAAACCAAATTTCATTTCTTTCTATTAAATCATTTTTGCAAGTAAAATTGACTTAAATTGTTATCAAAAATCATTATTTTTCATGAAAAAAAACCATTATAAAAACCCTTTCTTTGTTAACCAAAATCTCTTAACAATTTTTTTTAAAGATGGATCTTTCTCTCAAATTCTAAATAGTAAGAGTAGTGTATTGATGTGGATATTTGTTCCTACCTATAGTAATTGATAGAATAATGAAGTAATTAGTGACATGTTCACACCTATATGTTCATTATTTGTGTTGGTACCCTAAGAGTCAAAAGAGTTTTTAGTAAAAATCAAAGCTTAAGTGCTGGCATTAGATAAGTTAAAAGTTTGTATAGTTTAGAAGTATAAGTATATACATGTGTGAGTCGTCGTTCTAAAACAAAAACTAATCTGACATCTTCTAGAGAAATACAAGTCAGAGGTTGAAAGTGACAAGAGAAGAAAATATGGTACGTAACGGGGACCCTATAGCATTTTATATTTACTTGAGAAGATCAATAAATAGTAGAAAAGGATCCCATGCCAATTGCATGGTTAATAATTGAGCTGAATATAATAAGAATTTTTTGGAATCAAAATGACATGAGGAAGAGGATAGATTAAAACATAAGGCCAACAGTTTGTGATATTTTTAGGGTATCATAAGACGAATACTTGGATATCATGATTTATATAAAACTAGTGGAAGTCCATATATGTGCATTGTTTCGGAAATTCTGGACACAAAACAGAAAAAAAAATATTTTTATAAAAATTTAATAGATGAAAATAAACACACCAACATTATAAAACAATATATAAATTAAAAGCTATTAAAGTAAAATGAAACTGAATTTAATAATAAAAAGGTAAAATTATATTAAGTGACCTTTCCAAATTTAACATTATAAAATGCATTTAGTTAAATATTACAATAATTAGTTAAATAAAAAATGTAGCGTACGTTTAAATAGATTTTTTATTTAAATTATAAAGAGTAAAAATATAAAAATATATTATTAAATAAAAGTCCAAATAATGTATGGTACTACGTATATTATTAAATTTAGCACTTCAAAAATAGTAAGCATAAACATGACAATGTTGTAAAAAGATGTGTAGTGTTAAAGAAATAAACAAAAATGTAAATCTATGATATAAAAAAATAAAAAAAACATATAGTGTAATGTAAGACTAGATTAGTAGGTGTATGAATTCATTATAAATAATATCTATTCATGCACATAACAAGGGTATGATAGAAAACTATTGAAAATGAATTGAAAGCGTCATGGTCGTGACACTTTTGGTCCCTTTCATCAAGCATGCATTATCGAACGAATATCTCTAATCTTTGAGAACATTCTCCAACGCCCAAGTCATGACCACAATCAAGCCATGACACATGACAATGTGCGTAACATGCACCTCGATGATGAAATACTGATTTTGAATGTGTGAATATCGTTAGAGGTGTCTAACTTACACGTACCAAGTCTATATAGGTTGAAAGAAGTACTATTAAGATGTTCAAGATTTTTTATTAGCAATTTAGCATGATTACGATCCAAGGTGAGTATATTGCTTATGAGAGTTATTAACAAATAATAATACCTTTTACAGAATTAGAGTCATTTCACCCACTTAACTTGTATATTCTACTTAAGAAACTTATCATGTATGATTACCTTGTAAACCTCTATATAACTAATAGTTGCATATATGTTATGTGATGATATTATAAATTATAAATCTTATATATTTGAAATATGATACTTGCGTGATATATATATGAGTGAGTATTGTAAATTGCACCTTAAGATTTCATTTATTTCCCTCCTGCGTATAGATTTCACCATCATGTAGTCCAACTCTGCTAATTCTTTCAAGATTGTAGCGTCGGTGTCTTTGTACGAGTTGATTAAACTCAAGCACGTTATGTTTCTTCGATGGGGATTTTCTAGCGTGTATCGAACCTTTTGAGCTTCTTTATCATCAAGAAAACCGAGTACTTTTTGCAACATGTTGTTGCTAAACATCGCGGCTTCATCGAGTATGTTTTCTCCCTCTATACATAAAAGTGAAGCTTCGTATAGTTCCATCAAACCTCTAATGTCATATTTAAGATTTTCCATGAACTTGGCATCCTTTCCCTTGAATAACTTAAAAACATCTGTGACATATATAAAACCCTTTATTAACATAAAATTGTTGATAAACTTGTATTTTTCATCCTCTAAATATATATCAACTTACATCTTTTGTTCTTAATCTTCATAATTACACGGGTCTATCTTTTATGTTTAGGGTTTGTCATAGATTTCATCATGATAAGATTATTTTTGTCTTTTTTGTGATAAGGGTAGAATTATTGTTTTTTTTACATTAACCTAAACCAAAAGAATGATACGTGTAATTAATGATGATTAAGGACGCGATGAGGAACAAAAGAACAAAAGACCAATATGAGTAAGAGTTCGTAGAAACCTGCAGACACGCGAAAACCTTTCTGCCTTAAGATTCGAAAGCATAGGGAGACCTCGTAGAGGTTTCGATGTTCAATGAAATCTTTGTTAGAAAATTGAAGGTAACATTGTTTAACAATCAGATTGATCTCATCTTCAAAGTGATAATCAATTCCTAGCCTTTCAAGAGCATCAACCATTATCAAATCCTCAAATTTGACATCACTAACATCTTTGGTGATCAATTCTCGAACAGCTTTTACCAATTTTGCATGCTTTACAACAGTGGCTTCTGGTATACACTGCAATGGATTTAAACACAGTTTAAAACATAATAATAGGATATAATAATTGGCAAGCAATACAAATAAGTTTTTTTGTGTTACGCAAGTCATTACAAATTCTCTGGGCAAGTAAAAAAAGGGTCCTACAATATAAAGTCAATAACTTATATATAAACTTTTAGCCCCGAGTGAGTAGGAGAGAGAGAGAGAGAGAGAGAGAGAGAGAGAGAGAGAGAGACCATAATTCGATTAAATAATCGCCTTGCCTATTGTGTTCTGATCGTTCTTTTACCGCCCCCATCCTAGATCACAAGTTATTTTATTTAGGTTTTAAAATGGGTTTAAATTTTAGTAATAGATAAATAATAGTGGATCAAAATAATTAAAATGTTAAAAGACTCTAAATAGAACTACAATAATTAACATTAATGAATTTGTTATGGTCTGATGAGTTTTAGTGTTATATAGTTTCTTTTTGTTTATGGAAAAATATATATGTAAATATGTAATATAATTTATTAAAAAAAATTCTAGGACCCTAGAGAGTTCGGGTCATGGGCGGTCGTAGGCAACCCTGTAGACCTCTTTGAGGAATGAAAAATATTATTTTAATTTTATTGTACACATACTCTACTCTTCAAATTATCGCATTTGCAACCCACAATCTTTTAGGGGCTGTTTGGCAACTTCTGAATGATTAAGTGTTGAACCATTAAGAGGTCTGAATCATTAAGTGTTGAACCATTAAGAGGCCTGAACCATTAAAAGCTAGTATATCGTTTAACTATTCAAAAGCAAGGTCTGACCAATTCAGTAATAAGTCTTAACCATTCGCATTAAACCTCTTAACCATTCAGCATCAGTATAATACTAACCATTCAGAGGTAAATGTCTATCATTCAGACATGTGTTGGCGAAACAAACAGTCTGAACCATTAAGTGCTGAACCATTCAGATATCTGAACCATTAAGAGGCTGATTAAGAGGCTGTCAAACAGCCCCTTAGTTGCGAATTATAGACTTAACCATCAGCATCTCCCATTGATGAGGACAAGAAGAAAAAACATATACAAGTACCTGCAACACCGGTCGGCTCATAGGTATGCTCATGCAGTTGCAAATAGATTTATTAGGTTTTAAAGGGTTAGAACGCCATTTGAGTCGATACGAGGTAGAAACACTCCATACATGTTTATAATCACGCGCTAAAGTCGTATGAAGACGACCAGGTTTCAAGAGTTGTGGGATGAATTTGTGAGTGAATGAAGCAATTGGTGATAGAGTATTTTGAGCTGCCATTGGAGTTGCTTGTGATATGTTCACATAGTGTTTTGATATTTATAAAAGGATGGTTGAAGAAAACGTGGATAATTAAAAGTGAAGAAGCTTGTGAGAGGGTTTATTGATCACTTGTTAGATATTAAGTTGGCAATGTTGATTTGATGAATTTGTAAGGACTTAGAAGATATATATAATTGAGTCCACCCTTGCGATACTTATTAATATGGTTTAAATGTAACGATAACTTACACTTAAATATATTATCTATTTTACATTAAATAAATTGAATTTATAATATTATAATATTTTATGTGTCACTAGCTTAAGACGTAAAAACAACTAGCCTAATACAGAAATATAAGGTAGAATGCGCACATCAAGCCAAGTGGCTAGACACCGCGGAAGTCGTACACGCGAGAGCCTTGTGTAAATTCATCTTTTTGTTACATGAATCACCTTTTGTCTCCTATCATAATATGCATGTTTGAGGAACGACTTTAATTGAAGATGGTTAAACAAGGAAAATTGTAACTTTCACTCACAATCTATTTGATCCCGGACCGATTTCATTTCACTTCTCTAGTAGACTATCCTCCCAAAAAACCTTCAAGTTCTCTCTCCTCCTTTCGAATTATTATTACTTCTCTCTCCTCTTATAGACATCATTTTTTTCGCCCACAAACGATCTGTGACATACTCATAATCCTTCTTTATTCTTGAAACAATTTTTTAGTCTCTCAAGATAAATCGTTTGTTTTTTTCGACAGTACAACAATCGAAACAGTTACTATTGTATGAGAGGACACTATTCCCCGAAAAATTGCCTTGATGAAAGCAAGAACGATCGCAAGATTGCAGGAAATTGCTTTGAGTGTTTGTAAATGTATGTGTGCTTTACGACTAACGTTGTGTTCCCGAGTTTACTTAACGAGATAAAAGAAATGAAACACTTTCTTTTCTCTTTTTTTTTTTTCTCTTCTCTTCTCTTCTTTTCTTTCTTCTCTTTTCTCTTCATTTCCTTTTATTTTGAAATGATTGATTTTAGCCTTTATTTTCCTTTATTTTTTTGTATTTTCTTTCTTTCCCCTCCTTAAGTAAACCCGGTATACAATTTTCTAACAATGCTTCCATTTCCTTCCATAAAAAAAACTCTAAAACACAACTATTTTTTCTTTCCTTCCACTTTCTTTCTTTTCTCTCTTTAAATAAAACTCGGGAGCACAACGTAAGGCTCAGTGGCTCACCTTAATTATAGTTCATATTGAAACAACGTTGAAATAGCTCAATCAAAAATTAAAACAAAAAAATAAATTAAATAAAACATGCAATTTATCTAGTTTAATCATTTCATCAAACTGAAATTATGTTTCAACTTCTTAACAGCGTTCATCCCCACCAACTTTGGTGTACGTCACCAACTTTTCATAGCTCAAACACCCAACTTAAAAAATTTATATCTAATTTATCTTAGCTTTGTTTCAAAAACAATTTGGTTCGTTGCGTAGCTTTCAAACAGTAAAACATAAACCTATAACAAAATTATTATATTAATTACAGTTACGTATAATTGTTTGCGTCCAAAGTTAATATAAAAATTGTTTGTGTCCAAAGTGAATATAAAAAAGTCGCTTTTCATAATAAGTTCGAAAATCTTATTTTATGTTATCTAGAAGAAAAATTATTGCTATAAAATATGCATCACTCATTTGGGGAAACATGGGACAGAGTGTTGTCATCATCGAGATGAATTTGTATTTGTGGGTCACTTTCTTGATTTGTTTTTGCTTTCGTCCCACAAAATACACGAAAGAAATATGTTTTCTAACTTTTATGGCCTACCACCATTTACAAAGGCAATGGTATCGTATTCCTTTTTTTAGTAACTATTTTTCAATATGAAAGATGTGATGAACATAAAGATAATTTAGACTCTCACATTCACAATTTACCGCTATAGCACATTTTTCGATAGAAGGATTCTTCGTCAGGAACTTAATCTTTTATTAAGAAGCTAATTTTTTTAACCTAAACAGCTCAATCAAACTTAAAATTCCTAAAATGTTTACTTATTTATTTATTTCCTGTAAAATGTTTGCAGGAGAGCGCTCGTAGAGTACGGGCACCCGTTTGTTTAGCTACATATGTCTCTTTGTGACTGATTCTTCTGTATTAGGTGTCTGTGCCTGTGGAGGTGCGAGCGCCTTATCCAAATGAGACATTTCAAGGGAAAGAGAGTGGAAAGGAACATTTTGGGAGTTTTTTCGAGTTTCGTATTTATTCATAACCCATCCCAAATCAAAGGTTTTTTTTAATAAATATCTTATGATTATCTTTTATTCTATTAGGATAGTAAGATAATAAGAATAATTATTCAGTTTTGATACATTCATCAAATTGCTAAAATTTATTCTTATTGAAAATCATATATTTTTAAAAAAGAAGTAACGAGTAAGAGCTATTCTATATAACTCATTTAGCAAGGTCGGCGGAGTGTCCACAGAGCTTGCCACATGCCATATTTTGATTGGGCAGCAAATTTTTATTTTTTTCTGATTTTTCGAAATGACTGAAAAATAAATAATTATATATATACTAATTATCAATTTGGTTATGCATCATGAGTTATATCATATGTTTGGTAAATTGTATCCATATTTTTTTTAAATCTAACCCAATACTATTACATCTTTTACAATTTAGTCCCAATCCTTAAACTTTCAACTTTGGTCCCCTATAGTTTTCAAATTTTAAAAATTTTCCGTATTATGTTTTGGTCTATATTTTACGAGTTAACATGGCGCATCGTGCGTGTGTAGTTTAACGTTTTTACGCTTATTTTTTCCCCGTTTAAAGGTCCAATCGCAAGGCGTTGGTCCTAGATCAATTACTTATTGTTTTACATGTTTTACGTTTCGCCTGTGTGGTTCGACGTTTTTATGTCTACTTTTCGTTTGTTTTATTTTTTTCGTTTTTCATTTTTTTTAATACGATCTTTTACGGTGTTATTGGTCACTGACGGTGATGTGTCATTGGTGCTACTTGATATGGCTATACGCCTACCACTGCAACGCAGTGGGCTTAATACTAGTTTTACCATGAAATGAATCGCATATAGTAGTTTTGGTGCAGTGGCCCTTAGAGCTTAAACTAGCAATAGGTCGTGGGTTCAAACCCCGAGGTCTGTTTTTTTTTTTTTTTGCTTTTTTCATTTGCTTTTTGATATCTATTTAATTTAAATTACTTTTTCTAATTATTTAGCCGCACGGAGTGTGACGTAGATCACATACGCGTCGCAACGTGTCGTTAAATCATACAACTCCGCCGCAACACGCGGGCCTTACAATTTAATTACTATTTTAAAATCGGACTTTTTATTTACGTTTCGAGTTTGGCTACATTTCAATGTATATTTTGTTTGTAAACGAGTGGGGTGTACGTAATAATTCGAAAATGAGTTAGGTCGATTGGAATATCTACTTTACCATACCGCATACAACCCCGTCGCTACGCGCAACGAGTAAAGAAACTAGTTTATATATATCTTATTATTCAAAAGGCTTTCACTTTTTATTTTTTAACTTTATCTTTATTCAACTAAATATTTTTAACTAAATTTTAATTTTTTTATTCACTCATGAAAGAATTATAAGAGGTAAATAATGAGTTGATATATATAAGAAATGAATATTTAACCATATTTTTGTTTTTAATTTTAAAGATACGTAGTGATTTAAACAAAATAGGTTGTAGAAATGATTTGTATGTTTTTCTTAAATTTTTCTTAAAATATAAAACAAGTGATTCCCATCTTTATATGAATGTTTTAACGGATTAAAACGGGCTCTATGGGATGACTATACCTAGAGGGTGCAAATCAGCCTATAAGAAATGAATATTAACCATATTTTTTTTTAATTTTAAAGATACGTAGTGATTTTAAAAAAAATAGGTGTTAGAAATGATTTGTATGTTTTTCTTAATTTTTCTTAAAATATAAAACAAGTGATTCCCATCTTTATATGAATGTTTTAACGGATTAAAACGGGCTCTATGGGATGACTATACCCAGAGGGTGCAAATCAGCCTATGGATCAAATTTATTCGGGTTAAAACAGGTTCAAGTTGGATCAAACCGTCAAAGATGGTTGACACTTGTTACTTATTAAAAACAAAATTAAATGTTAAATTAAATGCAGCACTAAATAATCAAGAAAATATGATTAGGTGTCAAGTCGTCAAGATACTGTTGGATCAACTAAAATTAGAAAAAAATAGCGACATGGGTTGGTCTACGTCTACCGACCGGATCATGCACTTTAATTGCAAGTTTGCAACCTTCAGATTTTTTTAGGGTCTGGTTAAAGAGACACCCCAATATTTTAAATTAACATCCCAAAATTTCTATACGTGTCGTATAGTCCCATACACGTCGTATAAGGGGGGTCGTATAGGCCTATATGTGTCGTATGGGGCTCTATGTGTCGTATAGCCCTCTGATAGCCCCCTAAATTTTTCCTCGTAGTCAGTGTCGAAATTCGCTATACGCTTCGTATAGCCCTATATGTGTCGTATAGGGGGAGTCGTATAGGGCTATATGGGGCGTATAGCTCTCTGACAGCACCCTGAATTTTCCTCGTTTTTCGTGTATTCGACCTTATACGCCGCGTATGGACCCATACGCGGCGTATAAGTGGGTGTCGATTTATCTGATGGGTGTCTCTATATTAGGACCCTTTTTTATACGTTTTTTTGAAAAAGGTGCAAACAATTTTAGCAAAAGTTCACCATTCTCATTGTCTTATATCATCTCAAACAGTGGTGAGGTTTTCCCACTAACATTATTAGCTCCTAACTTCATTTTCATTCTAGCCCTTTCTATTTTTATTTTAACTTATTGTTATTATTATTATTTTGAACAGCTTATTAGAACACTAACGGATCATTAGCTCATCCGATAATCTTCATTACTTAAGTATGATATCTGAGAGCACTCTCTGCAGTAAACTCATATTATGTGAAAAAAACCCCATTACCCAGTTGAAAACCTCCCTCCCACCTTGATTTTTGTCATAGATGTAACTTAAACTCAAAACCACCATATATTTTTATGAGATCTTGAGGTATTTTATCTTAACCACTTAATGGTATGTATCTTATGCTTTGGGTGTTTTTTTTTTAAAATTTGATTTTTTACTTCTCACCCAAAGCTTCTAATCTTTTTCAATGTAAGCTTACAAATTTTAATTTTATACTTCTAACCCAATACTTTTTATTTTTTGCAATTAAACACTTTACAATTTTTCTACTTTGAATATTCATTTTATGTTTTGTTCTAAGTTTTGCAAGTTAACATGACACAACATGCATATGTTGTTCAACATTTTGTACATTACGCTTTACGTTTTGTCTAAATTTTGTGAGTTAACACGACGTAACATGCGTGTATGGTTCAACGTTTTTACATCTATTTTTCCCGTTTGACAGGTTTGTTACAACGCGCGGGTACTAGATCGACTTAGGTATACTTTTATATGTTTTACGTTCAGTTTAATTTCTTTGCATTAACACACTGATCGGGTGGTGAAAGTTCAATGTTTAACGGCTTTATTTCCATGGTTTACATGTAAATTTATGATAAATAGAGTTACTTTTGGGATTATTTTGTGGTTGTAGGTTAAACATGAAGAATATGAAGAAATTGGAAGAAACGGGACGAGAATTGGAGCTCAAGAAGTAAAGATATAATAAACCGAAGTTGCACGATAACGGTATCTTAAAACGGACATAACTTGAGCTAGGAAAAGAGTTACAGGACCCACGACCTATCAATGAAAAGGTCTCGAAAAGTTACGCATTAAAATCAACTTTGTGCAGGGGGGCCATTCTGGCGCCACCGACGCCATTGGCGCCAGTAAACCCAAAACCTTTTAACTAGCGCCTAGCATGACGCTGGTGTCCGAGTTTGTTGAGATTTGACCTAATTTGAAGGGTTTTAAAGGGGAATAAACCCTAGGATGAAAATTACATCTTTACATATCAATCTTGGATGAAAATTACATCTTTACATATCAATCTTGGATGAAAATTAACCATCTTCCATCATTCTAAAGGTCTTCCAGCCTCAAATTCATCCGGATTCACATGATCAATTACAATTTTGTTGAAGAATTGATGATGATGCAAGGCTAAATCAATTGTAATTCACTTCGGGGGACGGTTTTGTGCAAGTTATTGTTTTTCTTAGTTTGTAACTTAGATTTGGGATTGGATCTTGAACCTTTTTAAGTTCTTTCGGATTTTCAATTTATGATTTGATTATTTAAAAGGTTTGATTATGCTTAAACATAATTTTGATATTCTATGATTTTGACTGTCTTTAATCATTATGTGATTGACTATTAGAATTAGGGTTTCATTCTTCAAATTGGTAATTGTGTGAATAAGGTCCTTTAAACTTTAATCTACGATTATCACTTGAATCATATCATGTGTAAGTCACCATTAATGACTTCTCACTAAGTTTCATTCAAGAAAAATTATATCTTTGCCAAATCTGAATCCCGAAGTGGGTTGCTTTTTCTCCAAGATTGTTAAAAACTTAAACTTTTATTTCATTCATTTAAGTATTTTTAAATCAATCCATAAATCAATTTCCTTTTCAATGTTTAATTCTTTTAGTTTAATCGTTACTAGCACTTTCCTGTGACTCCCTATGGATTCGACACCCTACTTACCCTTTTATATTAAGGGTGATTAGGCACTCTTTAATATATTTTTTGACCGACCACACGACATTGTCGGTTCGGTTCGGTTTTTGAGCTCCACCGAAACCGAAACCGATGGTTCGGTTATTGGAATTTAATCAACCGAAACCAAGTATTGGTTTGGTTTTTGGTCGTTTTGGTTCGGTTTCAGTTATTTTCGGTTTGTTAAATTTGATGTTATAAGTTTGCTTATGGAGCTCATTTCATTGTTTAGAAGTGCTTTGAACATGTTCCAAGTGTAGAAATACATGAAAGTACCTGAAATATGTATGAAAATATGTTTAAATATATGAAAATAAATGAAAAACATACAGAAAATACATGAATATATGGTTATCGGTTATTTCAGTTGTGGTATAAATGAAATCTGAAACCGTAACTGAATGGTTCGGTTTTGGCCATATATTAACCGTAAATGATCGGTTATTTCGGTTTCGGTTATTTTTAGTTCGTTTTTCGGTTCGATTTTGTTTTTTTTTAAGGTTAAATCGGTTTTGAATAGGTACTCTAACGTATGCTTCTCTTTTTCGTTTAGCAATGGCGATGGTTTCATCACTTCTACAGCTTCCCAAATTTCAAAACTCCGTCGTCGCCTCCGTCGCAATTCACCGAACTTTAGCCGCTATCACCGCCTATCGCCACCGCAACCGCCACCGTCACCACCACCGCTACAGTAGCACAGCCGTTGCATCCAATGACGATGCTTCTGGAAGTATATCTACTCTCAATTCTACACGGTACTTCATCTTCTCCGTTGTCCTCTTCAAAAACATATCAGAATACATAACATCTGTTTACTACTTGTTAGGTTATTTGCTACAGTTGCTTGTAGAATTTCTGTTGAAAACGTTAGTGAGGCGTGGAGCACCTCATAATAGGACCAATTTGTAGATTTGGATGTGGAAATTGGATTGATAATTAGGTTTTTGTTTTCTCACAGCTTATGATGTAGGATTGAAGCTTACTAGAGTAGAACACTGCTTCTAGAGGAGTGAAACTGTAATATGTTATGTTTTTAGAGGATTGAAACATACTAGAGTGGAACACAGGTTATGTAATATGCTATGAAACTGTGCCTGATTTTAGTTTCTGAAGGATGGTAATCTGTTCACCTACAGGCTAGATTTGAATTAACTCTAAAGCAATAATGTTAATGAGCCTTTTAGGTAAAGTAGCAAAAAGGGCATTTCGGGTTATACTCGAATAGTTGTTGTAATGACTCGTTGAGATTGAAGATATAGGCAATGCGCTTGATAGGATATGTTGTTAATATCGTGCAAGGGAAGTATTAGAAACAGGATTGGTCAGATATCTTAACGGCAAAATTATTTTCTTAGAAGGAACTATAATGTTGTGATGTTAAATTTTGGTGCTTTTTTTAGTGTAAAGAAAGTTTGGATGCTTGTTGACTGATTGATATTTGAACACATGTTTTCTTCAGCCATGAGGAATATGGACGCTTGCTTCCATGCCCTTCAGAGAATGTTCTACCAAGGAACATTGAACATTTAGTTGTTAGAGAAGAAGGACCCATTCTTGACTTCATTACCAAAGCTTTGGATCTTCCACCTTTGTGAGTTGATATGTTCTTCTACCTTTTTAGCATTGTGATAAGTACTTATAGTCTACATAGGTGGCAGAAAAAAAATGTAGAATGCACTTATTCCTGATAGTGCTTTGGAAAGGGGATTTTCTTTGTAAATGGAAAAGTTATATGAAAACAAACTTAGTCTCACAAAGCAATGGCCTATGGACTATGATGTTCATTAACATATGGTTGACTTTGAAGGTATGTTGAAGATCTTATTCGTTTTGGAGCAGTACATTATGCCCTTGTATGCCCAAAGCCTCCTTCAACTGCCACCTCAGAGGAGATCAAGTTGTACAAAGAATTTACTAGACCATCAGTCCTAAGAAAGAGGCCTTCAATCAAAGGAAAAACCACAAGAGAGGCACAAAACACTTTTAGGGTTACTCGACTCGATCAGTTGGTTGAAGCAGGGACGTATGTGAGGGTACACGTACGTCCAAAACGATTTCCAAGGTACTGCAGAATGTACAAACAAGTAATGCATATATTTACTGCTTATGATTAAGTTTAACTTATGTTTTCGTCATCTCTTTAACATGGCTACTACACACTTTTTATTTGTTTATTTCTTTTAAAAAGTTGACATGTGATTTTATTAATTTTTTATAATTTTTGGCACGACACACATGCATCATGGTATGCTGTGTAGCAGTTATATCATCACAGGGTTCTATTGATTAATCTAATGTGTAAAGTTAGTTAAAAACATCGGTTTTCATGCCGTTGAATTGCAGATTTAGGTGGGTCTTTTAGTTATAAACCCAATGGTAATGGATATAACAAGTCACGATACAATAAGACGGCATTCAGTTCTTTTTCTTTCTTTTTTTTTCACTATTATAAGGAAGAGGGGGACAGGCTCCTGAGCAAATTGGGAGTCTATTTGGAACAAAGATATATGTTAAACAATACAGTGTTACTTGTTGGCAATTCTGATCATATTGTTGAGTTAATTCTTCACTAGATGCTATGAAGTTGACTGGAGATCCAGAATAATTGCTGTGACAGAGTCTTATGTGGTTCTTAACAAGCCTGCTGGCACATCGGTATGTGAATCATTTTGTTTCGTTTGACCTTATCTTATGACAAATGTGACTGGTTTTTATTTCCTGCTGAAACCCGAAGTTTCACAGCAAATTCGGCTTCTTTTCATTTCACTATTACTATTAACTAAAAAATATGATTTTGGATAAATATGATTTTGGGTGACATTACTTGATCCTGGGGATAAACAAGATGGAACTGTTATAAACTATCTGAAGTAGCATTACTCTTTCTTTTGTCACTCACTTCCCTTTTTCTTAGGTAGGTGGAACTACAGACAACATTGAAGAAACTTGTGTAACTTTTGCTACCCGTGCCTTGGGATTAACCACTCCATTAAGGACGACTCATCAGATTGATAATTGCACAGAAGGCTGGTACTTACTCAAATTTAAATTTCCACTGTCTATTTGTAATCTTTTTTATTATCGACTAATCTCATTTTGTAGTGTTGTGCTAGCTAGAACTAAGGATTACTGTTCAGTTTTCCATAAAAAGATCAGGGTAGGCTATAGTTTCTTTATTGCTATATGTGGGTTGTATCTGTTTCTAGATATATTTACACGTCTAAGTAACTGACTTATATCAGGAGAAACAAGTGAAGAAGCTTTATCTTGCACTTGCTGCTGCTTATGTTCCATGTGGAGTCATGACCCACTACATGCGGCCATTTAGAAAGTCCCCTAAAGTTATGTCTGAAGGTACTGCTTCATTTTATTATTTTCTTCCATGAAGTTCATAATATTTGTTAAATATTATCGTCTGAACCTTGACCTGCCATCGACTATCTTTTTTGGATGCTCTTGTTAAAGATCGTCCATGAATAATTTTATGGTATTGCAAATTATTGAATTGCATATCGGCATATCCCAGCTTTTTTATTTTTTTGTACATGATATATTTTTTTTGAAACGCGGCGCTTTTATAAAAATAAACCCCCCAACTCACCAAGTATAAGATACGAATAGAAATGAGGCTAAGTACGCATCGACTCCTGGAAATACATGAGACATTCAGAAGAACAAATCAAACCAGAAATATAAAAGGCTACCAACCTACATCACACTCCCTGTATCAAAATATACTTAGGGGGAGAGACCTAACACCATAAAAAAAAATACAAACAACATTAGTAAGCATTGAAACGAAGCAGACCTCAAACCTCAGACCCCACCAACGCAAATGGTAAATAGAAGGATGTTAATGAGACTAGGGAGGAAAGGGTGATCGATGCAATTAGTATCTTCTCTTTCGTTTTGAACCTGGTGTTGATCATTATCACTTTGTTATATTTTCTGTGATAGTGTGATGTCTTCTTCCCCTGACAACTCAATTGACCATATGTGTACGGAGTTCGGAGCCTCCTCCCTCCATGAAATATTGATCTTTTTTCTAACTCTTGATGTCTTGTTTGCAATGAATTCCAGTAGTTTTGTTGCTCCAATACAAATTGAACTTGGTTTTTTGGGGAAGCCCAACTTGTCCTTCTTCAATTTAACAAAACTGAGCTGTAATCCATTCGTCAGTCTACTTTGTGCCATATACAGGTCTGAGATTTGGAAAACCAAATTTTGTGTTTTCAAATTCGAGACCTAAAAAGGACCAACATTTGTAAAACAGATGGAGTACTTTGGATGTTTGTTAACTTCATAAGTTCTTCAATGGTCTTGTCTTTTATATAACACAAATGATCGAATAAGCACACACACCTATCTATTTAACATGCAGACTTCATTAAGGGATGGAATTTGTGCCAACTTGAGGTCCTAGAATGCAGGAGAGTTCCCTGGCCAGATGCTTTAGTTGAAGAGAAATATGGAATTGAGGATATTGGTTGGCCAAATAAGGAGTTTGCATACGAGTGCAAAATCAACCTGTTGACGGGTCGTACCCACCAGGTATATGATCATCTTAGGGGCTTCTTTTGCCCTTTTCTGATGCTTGTATGTTTTTTTTTTTTAATTTATTGATAGAAAGTTTTCTGTATGAATCTCGGATGGTACAGATTCGCGCTCAACTGGCGGGGTGTGGTGCACCAATAGTGGGTGATTCGATGTATATGCCAGCTGCAATGGCAGAGTTAACCAGTCCTGGGCTAAACCCATTTGGGAAGTACAATAAGCAATTTGAGAGTGAGGCTGATAGAGAATGCGCTGCTGAAGAATGGGCTGCAAAGCATGGGAAGGAACCTAAGGTGGCTATAGCCCTGCAAGCTTGTCAGATTTCATGGGATGAAGGTGACCATTTCTATGAGGCTGGACCTCCTTGGTGGGCTCAATAGAAACTTCTAGAATGTGGATCCCATCCCGTGTTGCTTTTGTCGTAGGGAGCTTTGTTGGATCGGTGAATCCTTCTTCAGAGGATGCCTGAGGTTTGTGTTCATCTGGTTATAGTGCTTTTACGATACATGCATAGTTGCATACACCTAATCAAATCGTGTGAACTGTTTCTTGGCAGGATACAATGATGCAGCAGTCGTATCCCTATCTGCGTAGTCAAATAGCATGAACTACTTGGAGCGATGGAAGAGCAAAACCATACACTGACACTATTCGTACATCGCGTATTGCAACAATGGTTTCATAGAGTTTCAGTTCAAGAGCATGGTAAGTTGCCAAACTATGTCTATTGTTTAGTTGTATATTTATAGAACCTGAGAATTGTGTTGTTTTATTAGGTTTCATTTATAGTATTTTCATTTAACATAGAGAGCAGATGATGCTTTATCGTGGGTCAAACGGGTCAGGTCAACTCGAACTCACTTGCAAAAACATTTTTGTTAATTCTTTTTTATTTGTATAAATAACTAATCTCTTAACTTTTAAATATGATTGCAAAGACTATTATCATAACAATGGTTTTTATTCTCTTTATTAATTCTATAAATACTAGAATGTAATTATAAAAACTATGTTACTGATGATAATTCAACTAAATAAAGCAACCTAATAGTTTGGATGTATTTTCTTATGCACGTCGCTTCAATTTCACACTTTTCCGTTTAAACATAACTTTCTAAAAATTTTACCTGTATAATCCTATAAATAACCCAAATTAACCAACGTTGTAAAGAGATCGACTCATCACCTCTAGGTAAAACACAAACAAACCGTACGTGGTTGGAGCTTTGAGAGTTGCAATTTTGTTTGGTTCGTAAATGAATTGTGGAATATTCAAGCGCCAAGGGGTGGCGTGGTATCAAACGCTTGTATACGTATAGAGCATAGATTTGAATCTAATACTTGGTGGATTTCTACCTATAACACTCTTGAGGGTTATAAGTCCACAGAAAGCTGTGTTTTACCTGATCTTATTGGTTAGCATGGTATTGATAGAGTTTCGTGATGTTTTCCATTCACTGTTTAGAAAAAATGTGATATATTGGTACTCAATTTCAACTTATCTAGTGAAAATAGGTTACTTGAGGTATTACCGTATATCCATTTAAATGCTAATGGGTCTAACCGTAAATATATATAAAAAAAATATGGCTAGAGACTACATATATCAAACGCAATGGATGTCATTCATGATCCTTTAAAATGTTTTATTGAAGAACCTTTTAATCATTCTTCTAATAATATTATTAATACATTCTATAATATTTTAATTATCTGTAAAAACAAAATCACACTCTTCGTTCTTTAATAAATATATAGGAAATTATACCTTTAGTCCCTAATCACACTCTCATTGCTACAAATCTAGATTCATTATCAAAAAATCCAGCAAAAAAACAAGATCACATACGAAAACTCTTTGAAATGTGTTTGCTCCAGCAAATTATCAAGAAAATCTGGAAAGTAACAATATTCATATAGCTTGATTGTAGCAACGTGAAAAGCAATTAACAAAATTTGGTCAAAGTAACGATAAAAGACGGTTCTTGATGTTGCCCGTTCAATTTACCACTCGAATTAGATTTCGGGAAAATTGCTCAGAGAAAGATCCACGGCTAGTTCTCGATTCTGATCTTGATTCGCATCAATGTTGCTCACTTCACCTGCAAAAAAAAAAGTTTATAAAAAAACATTGTAACAATAACGAGTAGGATTTTACTAGATATGTTTATTTGTTTGTTTGTTTGTTTATCAACTGATTATCAGAGAATGAAGTGAAATTACTTATATACCCTTAATGCGACTTGATCAATAATAATAAACTTCCATACCTGTATGTTCTTGACTTTCTTGCTGCAGCCCATCATTCACCATTGATGGTTGATTTTCCACAATTGTCTCCACAGGAGCTATAACCTCAGGCTTTTCCCCATCGGGCTCGTTTTCACGCTGCTCGTTTAGGCTTGCATCGACCACTGGTTCGAGCTCAGTAGCCTTATGAACAACAGTATCTCCTTCAGGAAAATTCTCAGCCATTGGATCGGACACCACATGCTCGTGTTTAGCCCTTTGATCACAATCTTGCGACTCTTCAACCGTTTTTGAAACCTCAAAAACCTGCATAACGTCGTCCTGCTCAACCAACCTCAAACTCTCCTGCGGTAGAGAAGTACCACTTCCTCCAGTCACCACAGCAGGGGCATTTTGGTAATTCTGCATCCCCACGGGCTGTGCAGGCTGCTTTGCGCATACTGATTCAGGAGTTGTTATTTGTATCTGGTTTATCTGATTCGAGGGCGGGATTGGAAATTCACCTCGTGTGCACATCTCAACATGTGGCGCCACATCATTCACACGTGTGATAGGAGCCACATGCCCTTGTTGAAACACAATGCCGCGAAGAAGCGTGTTATTGGGACCCACACAGGCTGAGAGGAGGTACCCGTTGTCGAAGATACCATCAATCACACATGTAACCGCCTGTCCCACCATGTTGGGGTCAACCTTACTCACATTGGTGCTAGCAGGGAACATGGTGGCTGCTGGTGGTGGCAGTGGTGGTGCCGCCATGACGAGAGGCGGTTGAGTGTGTTGTTTTACGTTTCTTGGCACGCTCTCATCCTTTCGTGGACGCCCACGCTTACGCTTCACCAGGAGATCAGGTGTCTTTGATGTGTTCTGTTGATTCATCCTGCAATGCTCTTTATCACACACAAAAAGTCAACAGTTGACTTTCAATTGTCAAAACAGTTTTTTTTTAATCAGGCATACACTATAAAAATGAACCTTTTTCAAGGGATGCACTACATTATTATTTTCTACACTGCAAAAGACAATGATTGTTCTAACAAACTATAAAAGGTCAACTAGAGATATGGTGTAGATTAGTCAAGTTGCTCGTAAACTACTTGAGATCAAATCAAGCCTGACTAACGAGTTTGATCTTGGGTGAAGCTTAATTAATAATAATCCCGTGCTTCATATATTTGATTAAGCTCGTGAGTCTTACAAACTTACTGTATGTATAAACATTTATAATACATTGTTACATAATAAATGTTATTATGATTGAAAAAACCAAACGACGTCGTAAATTATGTTAGGTATTATAATTGTAACTATATATATAAAATAATTTAGTAAATATAAAAGCTGTAATTTCAAAGAAAATAATTAAAAAGTAGTAATAATAATAATAAATAATAATCATAATAATAATAATACTAATGAATATTCCATCGATCATCTCCTTCGGTTACTTAACAATCTTCACATAATCGAAACCCTAATAATCCCGCATGCAAAAACAGATCAAGAACGTGAATCATACCGTCATAATCAATCCAAATAGGATCAATTACGTGAAAATCTGATCCAATTATTCAAATAGATGATATAACACACCGATAACATTATATTATTATGAAATCAACGTAAAAGACACAAAGATTTGAAGAACTTACTTGAGAAATTGTGAGATTACGAGGGTGAGAAATTGTGATTTGAATAATGGAAATGTGAATATGAAAAGTTATTATTAGGTTAAATAATATGGATCTCATTTTTGGTTCTTCGATTAGGAAGAGGAAAAAACTGAAGAAGCGTAACTGATATTTAGGATGAAAAAACTGAAATGGAAATTAAATTAATATAACAATAACAATAAATATATATGTAAATATATAATCAAGAAATTGTATTATTCTTTTTCATGCGAGGAGAAACAAAAAACATATTTGGAGGCAAAATGATTTCTTAATTAGTATGAGTTTCCGGAAAAAAAATAATAATAAAGGGCATGCAACTATTTGTTTAAGAGATTTTGATAAAGAGATCTTTTGTAACGTTTTTTTATGAGAGGACAACTCAATCATTTACGGTTAGTGAATCTAAAAAACGCATTGGTTGTATTTGAAGACGTGGATTCCTTACGTCCAAGCATCTCTTACATGGACAGGACGGTTTTGAGATATGTCATTTAAAAATGTTTTTACAGTTGGTTGTTCAAGAGTAAGGAAATTTTGCTAGCCTCCCTTCCCTCTCGTTTTTGTACGTCCTTCACACCTCAGGGTCTCATTGATTGTTCAAGGCTGATGTAACATCTGACCTCTCATACCACCAATATTGTTCGATTTGTCCATGAGAAGCTTACAGATTTGTTTTTGGTTGTTCAGGTGAAAACTTCCTAGAGATGTCACCCATTATGGGATTATAGTCACCTGAGCAGACTTAAAATGAGGAGTTCCCCTCTCATCCACAACCAATGCGCCCAAACCGCGTTGGTGATATTAAAGATGAATTATCACTTATGAACCAGGAATCTCTTTTGTCCACGTGTGGGATTTTACTAGGGTGTTACAATCACCTCCGTTTGGACTCATCGTACTCGATGAGATTTGCCCCACCATCCCCATTAAGGATGTGGGATTTGCCTAAAGTGTTCCTTTTAACACTCCCAGGGACTCACCATCCTTGATGAGGTTTTCCCCACCATCCTGACAAAAAACTCACGGATTTGATTTTGGTTGCCCAAGTAAAAACTTCTCAGAGATGTCACCTATCACTAGATTGCTGTCACCTGAACATTTTTAACTGCATAGTTTTCCTCTCATCCACAGTTAATAATGAACTAGAAATCTCTCATATGCATGACCGATATGAGATTTGCCTAGGGTGTTACAACCGATGTGTCCAACATGGCAAAACCCATCCTTTTGAGGTGGTGGTTGTCTAACAAATAACACTTGTGAAAAAAAAATATTAATATTAATATTAATAGTAAAACATTTATCAACATGAATGAAACTACCTTGGGAGAACGGTGTGAACTAACACCATTTATTTAGGTTCTAAGAATAATAAACAAATTCTAATGACATCAATCTTTTTACATTGACATCATTTTTTTAAATAAAAATTATTTCCCTATTACGCATGTTTTAAAAAATTATATAAGTTTTTTTATAAGTTAAAAAAATAATTAAAAAGTTATAAAAGTTTAAATAAATATTCATGTCTTAGTTACGTAGATTGTATAATATTATAATTAAAACCCAAATCTTTAATCTATTTCTATTTTCTATTACCCAAATCTTTGTAATTTTACCGATTGCAAAGAATAATAACGAAGATCCGTTGGTCTATCATTTATTGTAGTTAACATTAGTTTTACTGGATGCAACCACGAGTATTAAAAGATGCCAATATTCAATGAATCATGTAAAAAAGGATTTACGCAATCAGATAGGTAATAAGCACATGAATAATACTTGTATTTGCTATAGTGAAAAACATTTTTTTGCAAAATCTTTTGAAAATGCTATGGATCGGTTTCATAACATGAAAACTTGCTTTTATATTTTTTTTGAAAACTTGTAGGAAGCAATTATATAAAAAACATTTTTGTTATATTTTAGTGACATTGGATTTTTTTCTAATGATAATGTCTCTTATTATGACCTGAACTGATCCATAACTGACCATAAAATGATGGTTCTGGCTTGTTGTGTAAGATACTGACACGATAAAAGAAAGTTTGTACAACTGCTTTATGCTTGATCTAGAGTGACACATACTAAAGACTACGTGATCAAGAGTTCAAACCTTCACCTCAAAAAAACATATTTAAAGGCAATATACAGAACTATAATCTCTAGGTTTTTTGATAGCGACACACATAAATGAATTAACAAAAAATAAATCAAAATTGATATTTGATGTAGTGGTTGTCCACTTTTAATTAATATTCACTTCAAAGGATATCTAGTGTTTAAACCTTATTTATTGTGACTACAGTTGATGGTCGGACCATGGATTGACTATCAAAATCAAACTCAAAGACAACGTCTCCGGTTGATGTTATGGTTGTATCGTGGATCGCATCCGAAGGACCTAAAAAATTAAACCCAAGTTAAACTGTATGGTTGATGAATTCGTAAGACACATTTTATACAAGATTTTTCAAGAATCAAAATGCAAGTGCTCAAAGTTAGGCAGCTAAGGTACTATGTTGTCTTCAAAAAGACAGAACACAACAGGCGTCGATACAGACAGTCATGTCTTGTGTAACAGTTGATCATCAGCTTATGAAGTTTAGTGTTGATCAACAGCACTCGATCAGCAGCTCATCTGTTAAGTGCCGATCGGCAGTGGTTCAACATATGCTGATCGGCAGTCATTCAACATATGCTGATTTGCAGTGGATCAGTAGTTGGCATCATTCAACAATTAAAGCCAAATGTTGAATCCTAAGTTTTCGATAGCTTCATCTTATTCATAGATCAACACGTCATCTCATCTAGGTATACATCTTCAATCTTCTCTTCATAGTCTCTGGTTGTTTGTTACTCTCATCATCTCATGTGGATTTATACTGTAAGAATTTATATGCTATGAAGCATCCAATCCGACATTTGCATTAGTAAAAGAGTCTTAAATCTAAATGCAAGATTGTTGAAAACACATCTGTTTAGTTTTTCAATATATATTGTTGAATTTTTTTCAAGACCTCTTTTAAAATCAATGTTTTATAAAATTTATACCATATTACAAACCTTTGGTTTAGTTTATAAAAGAGGGGTTAGACTTATTTTTTTCCATATAAAATATGGTCATTTAAGGTAATCAATCTTGAGCTCAACTTAAACGCACATCACCATCGGTCTTATCTAAGGATCATTTATCCATAATTTGTCTTAAATACCTAATAATGATGCATATGCTCGCTGTTAACTTGATTACTTCAACTTAATTGATAATTAAGTTCAACTTCACCCTAATCTTGACAGTGATCACCATTATCACATCATGTGTGTCGGAGTCCTACATCGACTATATTAGAAGATAAATGATCGAGTCCATTAAACACCCATTATGACAGAAATGAACATAATCACAAGTCAAAACAATTCCATCAATCAAAACCTCAAAACTGAATCATTCATGAGTCCTATAGTGTTCTAGGACTAATCTTTATTAGGCACGTTCATTGATCAAACCTTTGGATGCTTCGGAAAGGGTAGATTCAATTTGTAGCCACAAAAACATCTTTTGCTGCAACTATAAGGAAGAGTCTCATTAAGACCAAGATCAAGCTGCGAGTCATTTCGTGGTGAACATAATCTGCCAGAATCTCTTCAATGCCGTTGTTTATGTGCCAGAACAAAGCAAGACTGGGTAAGAAAGTCGAAGTGACTGTCGACCCCATGCCAAGTTTAGCCGCCTGCCAATGTTAGAAATAAACTAGATCAATACAAATTTCTTGCGACCTTTCTCTGAGTTACGATTACTCGTCTACTTACTACATGATTCCGCTAATTTGTAAACGTGATTACAAAAGTAATATTTATGTCAGATAATAATTTAATTTTCAAATACAAAGATGTAGGAGGTTTTATGCATTAAGTATACACTTTCGGGATTTCCAACTCATTCAACCCACCATGCGACCCTTTTCTTTTAAGGGGAGTTTCTATTTACCCACTTAACCGATTGGAGGTAAAGCATATCCCGAAGCAACACATTTAGAAGTAAATGGGTTGAAACTATCACCTCTAATCAGAATTGGTGATAATGACTTGGTTCTACAATGATCCAGCATATCATCACCGATAAAGGGTACTTTATATAATTGACAAACACTTAAACCATAGACACATTCCAACACGTGATGGAGGGACCCTGCTCTACATAGCCTGATTCTATCTTTTATGAGTAACAAACTGGATTTGGCAAGCAGTTTTTTCACAACTAGCGAAATTGGCTGAGAAGAAAGTACAGCAATTTACAACTAAAAAGTTTAAGCACGCTACCTGGGGAGCATTTACGATGGGAGTACTTAAAACACTTCCAGCCACAGCACCAGATGCAGGAAAAAAAGCAGGGCCAGTGTGTGTCCTTTTGACCAAGGTGTTGACTATTTTCTCTATTTTAGCAGGTTCTGTTAGAAGAAAATCACGTTATGGAAACTCACAAAAGATTGATTACACATAATACTGGAAAAAAAGTTTCATTGTACAAACACCAAATCCACATATAGTATTCTGCTAAGGATGTCATCAGTACTGGATCTCCAATAAATGGCGAACAACAGTTCAACACAAACAAAACCGCATTCAAATTTCAAAATAAATTTAATATTCAAGAGTTTGCATAGTTCATGATAAGTATCGTTGGAGATAATCAAAAGAGCATACCACTAAATGTAAAAAAAGATCTGCTCCCCTTCTGGGTCGGAAAATCTGTTTTAAGCGATGACATAATGTCCCTGTGCCACAGAAATTGTTGTAAGTAATGGTGAACATTAAATGCTAGTTCGATACGGGTGTGTTTGGATGTGCGTTTAGAATTATTATATAGTATCACACTAAAATATGATCATTATCTGCTAACTGCAACAATATTTTCATAAACTATATGCTAAAGAACTTTAGTAAACATATTATCAAATATTTCAACAATTTTCTTTTCCATAAAGATCAACAGCGAGAGAGATAAGAAAAAGTGATTGATATAGGGTTAAAAGATATTAAAAAGGTACTACAGATGGGTATTTATTTGACCTCTAAATAATATGATAATAAGAATCAGAGTTACTTTATCCAAACATTACAAATTGATTATTGTGAGTTGAGTAATCACTTTCACATTGCACATCCAAACATCCCCTAGACAAAGGAAGAACAAAAGATATGCATCCTTCACTTTCATGTTGCCCAAAAAGACAAAAAATAAGAGAATGTTTATACCTCAAGGGTTTCGAATAAACAGCAGCACCTGCAATCATTTAGATCATACATTATCTATTACTATGTTATCAACTTCATGATTTTTCAGTGTGGAGAATGGAAAAACTGTTGTTCAATAGTAACTATACCTTGATGAAATTCTGGTACTAGTTTTGAATTTTTTCCAAATCCCTAGCACAATTGCACATGACGGAAACAAGTAATATCACAAGTTAAAAGGGCATAGCGACTTTACATTAAAACAAATTTGAGTGCTAACATGTACAAATGGTCAAATTTACTAGGAGAAACACATTTAACTATTTAAGCATGTTTTATTTTACTTTTTATTGCCGTATGAAATGAATAATATAAGAAAAGCATCATAAGCCATAGACTTCTTCTAATTAATCACAGAAAAGAAATGGTGATGCATCAGTTAATGCATACATAAAATAAAAAATCAAAATTATAAAGAACTTATTAACAGAGTCTGCAAACTTTCTTGAAAATTAAAAAACCCTAACACTTTAGCACTTGGAAGGCAGTATGTTGACAACACAATAGATTTATTTCCTTATCAAGTGACATAATATATAAGTCACATATGTGCATTAAAAACCTGTATGTTGTACCCTAATTAAAAAGGTAAAGTTGAACTACCTCAAACATTGGGATGCCAGCAATATAACCTCGTGGCGCAGGTCCTGCTAATGCAGGTTGGGCCCTCTCCAGTGATCGTCCAATGCCCTGTTAACAACTTAAACATATTACAATCATGCACAGAAGAATGTGCATACATATCCATGTCTGGATGGGTGATTTTGAAGTGACTGTTGCTACTTGAAGAATCAGAATCATGTAATCAGTTGCTTAAACCTGGAGATATAGTGTAGTATTATGATAATCTCAATGAATCAGTTTTCTTACAGCTACTCCTTGCTTAATTATCCAATCTAACGATTTAACCTTAATCAGAAATCAAAATGAGTTTACCTATAAACTCAGTTTACCCGGAAAATTCAAAACTGGTGACTGTGACTTCAATTTAAAATATTATGTTTAAACACACATCCAAACACCCCCATATATGTATCTGTTTGCTTGTGCAGATCTAAACCAACATTCAATGATGCACAGTTCACATTTCGACATTTCGTATAGTCTAAAGGTAACAAACTCCTAAAGGATGTCATACATTTATCATATAGGCAACCTGACAATGAACTGTTCCTAATCATGAGCTTATTCAAACAAGTTCAAATCTTGAAGCATTCCCCTCAATCCCTCATATATCACCATTCTTATTAACAATTATGTTTCTATTGAACATAATCAAAAACTAATACACAACCTAATGCATATGCAAGTTTCTTTCAAAGGTAAGAGATTGTTAATTATTTCTATAAAGAGAAGAAATTAGAGGAACCTCCAGCAATTGGAAAAAATAAGCAAAGCATACATACATTATTTGCAAGAGCAGATGAACACAAAGACAAAGCTTTCCGCCTGATGGTTGCACTCATCATCCTTATAATCCTCACTGCATAACATGAAGCATACATCATCAACGAAGTCAAAATAACAACATAAATCCAAACAAAATATACGCTTACCTAGAGAGAGAGAGAGAAATGGAAACAATCAAATAATTCACCTTTCGACTTCAAATCAGTAGTGATTCTAAGCTTTTGATATCGAAAAATGAATCCAATCCTCTAATTTACCTTACGTAAATCGTTACTTAATAACCCGAAGCAATTCCCAGATCAATTTTGTGTTTAAAATGTACTAAATTAGGGATTGTAACATCAACAGTCTAGATTATCTCTTCATTTTTGTGAAAAACAAGGAGGTTATAGTAGCGATCAATGATGAATACGAACTTTCACAAACGATTCACCAAATCAACCGATCTACGGAGCTAAAAAACAACAAAAAGAGAGACGAAAAGGGGGAATTTTGACAGAATACAGTTGCCCTAAATTGATTAACATCTAGATTTGATTCAAGAAAACTATTAATAGCATAAACAATTAAACACACGATGAAACTATTGAATTTGAGTGATTTTACCTGTAAATACGATGTAGTGATTTTAGCACAGAGGAGAAAATGAATCAGTCGAAGGATGTGAGAGAAACACCGTATGACGATATGGATGAATATCGTCGAATCTGAGCGGTTCGTTTGATCTAACGATGCACAAATCGCCACGTCTCTATTCATATTTTTTTTTCTCTTTAAGTTTCTTTGACCGAAGAAGCCGGAAAAATCCTCAGAAAAACCGAGACCGGTTGAGAATACCACGAGCTCTAAGCCCGGCCCGCGCGCGGTTAGAAAGATTGGCCGCAGTCTGAGCGGTACCACCCACCCTACCCTACCACCTATAGGCGGTCGTCCTTCCTACAGCCGCCCGAAAAGGAACTGCAGTAATCTTGAATAGGGATCCTACATCGATAGATATGATAGATAGAATCCCATTAAAAGTACCACTAGATCGAGCACCAATGATTTCGTATCCGCCTCCTATTCCAAGGTGCTACATCCTGATGTTTCATCGCGATTTACCAGTCTACACATTTTAAAACTTTCATTTCGGAAAGGAGAAATAGAAAAAAAAAATTAGACGGCATCATGTATAACATAATTTTTTTATGTTGATCTTAATGTTTAAAAATATGTTCTTCATACAATGATACTTGTAGTTAGTCTATAGGTATATGTTTCAATTGCTTATAACTTGGTGTGATACCACGTATAAGTGGCTAATGTGATAATCATATGTTTTTCATTTTATTTGTCAAGTGATAAAAAGGTTATACTTTAAGTATTAATAATTTAGAAGGTTTTGATGTTTCACATGAGTGTTTATTGTTTTAGATGTTTATCTCTTGTGTAAAACACCTTACGACATGAGTGTATAACTATCCTTGTGTAAGTAAAAAAATTCAATATCATCCCTTGTAGTTATTGTTGTTTTACACCAAAATCTTTTCATCTTCATCAAAATTTTAGATTATATGTGTCTAAGATACAACATATGACAACATAGCCACTTACCATTGATATAATATTCAAAAAGTTGACACACTAAGCAATTATTTCAAATACACGTTTAAACTCGATTTAAATATATGCAACTCATTAAATGTCAAAAATATTATATTAAGTAAAACAATAATATAGATTTAAATTACATAATGCGTGTGTATGTTGTTATGGAGTGAGTTATAAGATACACATAATGTGAATTCATATTCAATGCAAATATCTGTCTGTTGGATTTCACAAACATTGTTAACACTATAATTATGATTATTGTTTTGTTAGTTATATGTCTTTGTCATATTTACTAACTTATTCAAACTGTTATGAATTACAGATGAAACTAAGACCATGTTACAAACTAAATCAAGACACGTTATATGATGGTTAACAAAGATGTTTTGTTATGAATTGCCAATAGGTTTACCCGGATAACCGGTTTAAAGTATTCACTGATCGTTCAAAAAATAACAAGAATGTTATGCCTACACATTGGATTTCATGTCAATATGTCATAACCCCACCTCCTTCCTCTTTTTTATATGGTCACCCAAGAATGATCTCCAAAGGGTCCCTTTGAGAATTTTTTTTTTTGACTTTGTTAATTATAGTACAAAGAAGCATGGGTTTTCTACTTTTCATTGTTGTAGGAAAATAAATGGACAAGTGAGACGCGTGTGTTAGGTGGTTGTAGACGAGCATGGCTAGAGCTTGTCGTCAAACTGTTATTTGCTTGTTATGTCAAATCTAATGATCTTTTAGTTTTAAACAGAATAAAACTCAGTAAATATTTATTGGTTGGGATAAAATTAAAGGTTATTGGATTTTAATAATCCGAAGTTTCATTTATTGGTTGGGATTAATCCAACTCAGTAAATATTTACACATACTCCCAACTTTGAGTTAAATTTTTTCCTCCAACGATCCCTTACTAACCGAGAGTTAAACCCGTTAGTTTTTTGATGATGTGGATTGTTTTTGTGGCCAAAACACTAACAGAATGTTGAAATCTATAATAAAGTCTGTCAATTTGAAACTTCCGCACCCAAAAATCTATCAATCTCCACATTCTGATTTGAACCACCGAATTCGTTGGAGGTAGATTTTAGGTGATGAAGAAGGCTAGACAATGGAAAACGAATCTAATTGAGACTAGGCGGTGCTGAAGTTGAAAAATGGTTCAAAGTTAGCCACATTTCATAAAAAAACTATCATTGGTTAACTCTCGGTTAGTAAGAGATTATTGAAGAAAAATAAGTTAGCCATATTTCATATAATTTCGACTTCATTCTTAAAATATATGATATTATGATGTGACTTAGAAATTTCTTAAAAAACAAGGGGAAAAGAACATCCAATTTCCGAGCTATAACCACATAATTCACTTCAAAACCAGTGATAAAAACGTCAAATTCAACGCTTTATAGCTAACAAATGTACAACAATTGCTGAAGAAACACACATCGATCGTGAAGAATATTGCTAACAAACCCTAAAAATGTCGATCGCAAAGAGAGGGCTTCAACAGTACCTACTACAGCTCAAACAGCATCCCTTAAGAACAAAGGTGCCTTCTTTCATCGATCCCCTATCTTTTTTTTCAATTTCAAGAATTGGGTTTTGATTAATTTGATGAATCAGAAACTGGGTTCTGTGATTCTTGAGTTATCAATTGGGTTTTTGTTACAGAATTAACTACTGATTTTTGTGCATATTTAAGGCTTTAACCGCCGGAGTATTATCGGCGATCAGTGATATCGTTTCTCAGAAGCTTTCTGGTATACAGAAGCTGCAAATCCGTCGACTTATTCTCAAAGTGGTATGATCTGTTGATCTGATTATCATTCATATTAGGGCTTAATTGAATCTTTAACATTGATCGTGGTTTTTGACTTTTTGTTGAGTCTTTGAAGTCAATTGGTTGACTTAATTGAAACATGTAGTTGTTTTTGTTGAAAGTTTTGGATTAAACAATTGGAAATGGTTAAATTTATCTTATGTGGTTGAATGATTAGTATGTGATGGTATGCAGCTTTTTGGGTTTGCATATCTTGGACCATTTGGGCATTACTACCACATATTGTTGGATAAGTTGTTCAAGGGTAAGAAAGACTCGTCAACGGTTGCCAAGAAGGTAATCTATCAATCCTTGAAATGTTGAATACGCGTAGCAATGAAAATTTACGATCTTACACAAGTTATGTGATGCTGATTGGCGATTTCATGTTTGATCTAGGTGGTGGTTGAACAATTGACATCCGGTCCATGGAACAACTTGATCTTTATGCTCTACTATGGGTTCGTTATTGAGGGTAAGGTCTTACTACTTGTAGTGGTTTAAGTATTTTGTTATTCTGTCACACATTAGGCAAATCCCACGGTTTCGTTCACATGAGAGATACTGAGTCATAAAGAATGTCCAACTTCAAACATCATCAACGTATTCTGTGTTTTGAGCAAATTAGTTGTGGATGGTGTGAGACCTTCTAGGAAGTTGATGCGGGAGCATCTACTTGTGTTTATCCTCAAAAGTTTGAATTTTGAATATTCAAATTGATTATCTTTTTGAGGATATACACAATTAGATGCTCCTGCATAATAAGTTCTCACTCAGACAACCAAAAACAAAGTCCTGAGCTCCTTGTAGGCAAAACAGGCAATGCTAGCTGGCATGAGATGCTGGATATTACACATGCATACGTTAAAATGAAATTAATTTCTTCGAGTAGATGATTCTAGTATAGGTGGATCAGTTTAGACTCACACTGCTAAGTGGGTGTTTAGATATGCATTTTGAAAGTGATTATCGCGACTTGAACAATAACTTAAGTTAATATCACAACATGTGCAGGAAGACAGTGGATCCATGTGAAATCTAAGATCAAGAAGGAATTCCCGACAGTACAGTATGCAGGGTGGACGGTACTTCTTTGTTTCTGTTTATATGCTCTTATTTTTTATAATTACCATGATGTGTTTCTTATGTTTAAAGCATATGTAACAAGTGAATAATATTCATCAACCAATGTTCAGTTCTGGCCGGTAATCGGGTGGATAAACCATCGCCACGTGCCTCTGCAGTTCCGTGTCATTGTCCAAAGCTTTGTCGCCATGTGCTGGTACATGTTTTCCCTTCATTAAAAGATTAAAGGGTCTATTTGGTCATCGTTTTTCGCCATTCTGTTATATGGGTGATCATCATTGATGAAAAATCGATGAACCATATCTAATTTTCTTTGTTTTTCGAATTAGGGGTATATTCTTGAATTTACGAGCAAGATCAATGACATTGCCAAAGGTTAAGCAAACATAAAGGAGCTTCTCAAATAATATCCTCTGCTGCTGCTTGATATTATGGTAAAACTGAATCTTATTTTAGCTCATAGTTCATTAAAGGTTTGTTTACTAAAAGTTTTAATCTTTTTCCCCGAATATGTAAAAACTGCGGCTCGGGTCTCTGTCGTGTTGTCCTATATGGTTGTTTCTTGATTTGAAACCTTGGGTCATATTAAAGCTATGTATTGTAATGGTGATTGATCAGAATCAATGATATGGTTAGATTTTATGCTTCGTCGATCACACACACAACTCTAGTATCCGGGGAATTCTTTCGGGCCTAGGAGTTGAGTGCAACATTGTGATCATTTGCTTATTTAGGTGCCATGGTTTTTGACAAAGCGTAAATCGACAACATTTTTATTAGACCATCTCTAACACAGAGGGGAACGGGTGACCACTTCATTTCAACTGACTGGCTTCTTCTCTCCTATATCTCTGCTCTCTCCCCTCCCCGTCTCACAAACCGCATCAGTATTCTGATAGTGTCCTTTCACATGGGCTCTCACCATACGAGCAGCCTTCTCCAAGACGAACTGGTTCAAAGAGAGAAGTCCGTTTTGACTCTGTTTATCCAACCCGAACTGGTTTCCTGTTTCGAAACGATATTCAACATGGTTTCAACTAGATTTGTACACTATACTTTGGTGTTAGTAGAATTTTATATGCATAGCTGTAAAAAAACTAAAAAAGTTATATATACTCTAATAATATGGTTTGTTGCTTTTTTCCAGTTAAAAAGTAGAAAAACAAACTGTATTACAAACAAAGGTACTCCTTTTCTTACTTCGGAAATATAGAAAATTATATATATATTTTTTTCTTCAAGAAAAAGTTCAGAATATAAAATGATGTTTTTTTAAGGGAGTGTTTAAAGTGAGGGTGAAGTTATCATGTAAGAAAGATCTACACTTGCCTCAAACAGTGATGATATTATGACGCAAGAAAATAGAATCAGTGGTGAAATTATTACGCAAAAAAGATAATAATTGCGCAAGAATTTTGTACACTTCGCATGAAAAACACACTTTGTATAGTAACATTTCTCTTTTTTTTTTTAAATCTACATTAACTAAATCATAATCATTAACGGTTAGAGGTTGTCATGAATTTTGTCCTTTCATCAACGCTATAATTTATGAAACTTTATTATAGTAAAGTGGTTTTCTTCTTGCTATTAAAATACAAAAAATAATGATAAAAAATGATAAAACGCCTAACATCTTTGACACTAGGTCAATTCCTCATAACCCCTACCATCTTAAGGTTGGTTAGGCAAATTTCTACAGGGCTATTAAGATGTCTAATTGAACAAAAGGTAATATCTGAATCATTCATTATGGTTCTAAAATGTACCTATTAAGAGACTTTATAAACTATTAAAATATGTATTTTAGGTAAAACAAAAACATATTTTACCCCTGACTGATTCAGATATAGCTTTTTACTATAATCATTAAGAAACTACCAAACAACCGCTTACACAATTTCCCTAAAAAGAAATGCAATCTCTTAAGAGTTCTAGTTCTCGACAGACTCATACAAAGATCATGAATGCTCGCAACAATGTGATTATAGTGATGGTACTAATTTTTACCTCCTCTTAGACTATGTTTAAAACGAAATACTAAGAAGTGTATTAATAAATCGAAACATATAATTTTTAACAAACCAAAGAGTTACCTATGAGTAATCATCCGACGGATATAAGACATATGAAACACGATTTTACAATCTAAATTAGACTAGAAATACCAATACCCGTCCCAGATTCGTACCAATGCCACGGTTGTAAGAAGTATCGATACAACATCGCTGACATCGACGGAGGCAAGAATGAAATGATTGGCGAATTTAAACATTAAATGGCATGACCCATTTATTAAATTGAATCAACATGTTCATCACAAGCTTGATTTCTATTAGAAAATATTTGAATAAACAAACACAATAAACACCAGTTTTTTAAGAATACAATTACACAAATTACAAAGTCTTACACCTCTATTCATACTAAACCTATACCACCTGTAATCTAACTCAAACACCAATTAAATTATCAAACAAATAACCAAACTTAATCCTATTATAATAAAAACTCAATCAAACAATAAATAAGACTAATAATAATAATTTTCTCATATACTTAATCAAGATTAGATCCTTTATTCTCTTTCGTAATCATGATTTGTACCACTTAAACCTTAAATTTCCAACAAAAATGTAAAAACGTTAAACCTTTCCACTTTAATCCTAAGACCGTTTATCTCAGATTATTTCTTTCGATCAACTTCTTAGTCACGTTCTTCAATCAACTCACTCGATCTTGTAACTCTATCACTTTCACCACCATCATTATAATCACATTTGTTTGTTCTTTTCTACTTGCGTCACATAAGGACTACTACATTTGTTTTGTTTGCTGTCAAACAACCAACACAAAAGAATCTATTTTTCTTTTGGACCCCTCACTTGCGCACTCAAAACCGCTCTCCTTGGTTCACTCAGATCTTTAGTTTTCTTGGCTCATGCAGAACTGTTCCCTTCCGGAATCACGCAGAACCTCTTCGGTAGTTTATTTGGATCTCAAATAACATCTTCAATCTGCCTCATGCTCGATTGTCCTTTCAATGTTCTTCCTTGATTGTCTAACCTCGGGCTGATACCAATTGTTGGGAATATTGGATTGAGAAAACACAATAAACACCAATTTACCACGAACAAAACTACAGAAATTACAAATCCCTACACATCAATTAATACTAAACATATACCACTTATAACCTAATTCAAACACCATCAAATAATCAAATAAATAACCAAACTAGTCCTAGTCTAATACAAATCAGTCAAACAATTAATAAAACCAATAATAACTACTATCTCATCTATTTAATCAATATTGAATCCTTTAGTTTCTTCTACAACTTTGTCTTCTTAATTAGAGATTATTAGCAACACACATCATTTATCCTCTGATGTTGATGTTGTTGACGGAGATCCAATAGAATCTTATTGAAGTAGAAGTGAAATGGTCGAAACAAAACCGCTACAAAGTGCTAAAGTTTTTCATGCCATTCACTTCATTTAAATACAATCAATGAAAGTAAATACCTTTCCAAGGCATGTAAGAGGGAAATTTATTTTTTCTTTTCTTTGTATCTTTCAAAATATTATATTTTTATCACTTGGGTTGTTAGTTTAATGATAAGAGTTAAAAATTGTTTGTAAAAGACGTTGGTTTAAATTCTGAAATGAGGTAGATTAGTGGTTAATATAGTTTAAGAGCATTCATAGTAAATTTTTCATTTTTATCTGCATGTGTGTCTCGTACTCTCATATTATAGGTGATAGTTGTCGGTGGTTGTCAATTGATGAAAGATAAAATTTTATTGTTCATCTGTCTGTATATTTTGAGAAACACTGTTAATATTTTTGAAATTGATTGTGAGTAAAGGAAAAACAAAATTAATAATAAAAATATAAAAAATTATAGTTTAATTGAAAAGAAAAAAGTATTTTTTTAATATAGTAATAAAAATAAAGATGAGAAAAGTGATGTAAATACTTTAAGACTTGAAAATTTAAGTTAGGGTCTGTTTGGTAATTTCTGAATAATTAAGTACTGAACCAATAAGAAGTCTAAACCATTAAGTGTTGAACCATTAAAAGCTGGTATATCGCTTAACTATTCAAAAACAAATGTCTGACCAATTCAGATAAAAGGTCTAATCATTTAGCATTAGAACACTTAACCATTCAGTATTAGTATAATGCTTAACCGTTCAGAGACAAACAGTCTGAACCATTTAAACATTTGCTCGCGAAACAAACAGTCTGAACTATTAAGTGTTGAACCATTCAAACATCTGAACCAATGTTTTCAGAACCGGATCAGTCGTCGAACCGGATGCCTTACTGGTTTGGTGGTCGGGCCGGTCGGACCGGATTTAAGAACCGAATGACGTCATAATTATATATATAGTATATTATATATAGTTATATATATATAATTAAATATAATAATTTATATATGATTTATATTTGTATTTTATAGTTATATATAAGACTTAACTATATTTGTATATCCAACACATTAATTTATGGTTCAACACCCCGTTTTTACCTATTAAAATAAAAAATATCAAAATCCGGTTCGAACTGACCACCGGTTCGACCAGCCCAAAACAAATCATAGCGAACCGGACCGGCCACCTAGCCGATCCCCGATCGGATCGGTTGGACAGGCCGGTCCGATCGGCCCCAACAACATTGATCTGAAGCATCAAAAGGATGATTTAGATACTGTCAAACAGGCCATTAGTAAATATATGTTTACCTTATAAAAACTACAAAATTTTCAAAACAAAAAAGAGTATTAAATTGAAAAAAGTGTAATCGTGGGCCCTGTAAATATTTAACCCATCTCGATGTTCTCATCTTCTTGGGCTCTATCTACTTTAAAGGTGGCCCACTATCAAACAAGGGTACTTTGGTAACTTCCAATGAAGAAGGAAACCCTAAATTCATCCCTCATTTGCCGTTATAAATACTCCATCACAATCCAATGGAGGCATAAAATGATAGAGAGAGAAACCATTATGAGAGAGAAGAACGATGAAAGCTTGACATCTTGAAATTTGGGTATTGTTTTCAACAATTGAATTCATTTCAAATACTATTTGGGGATCACAAAATTGTAAAGAAAGGTTAGTGATTTTTCATCTTTTTCTTGTTTTTTTCTAAATTTATAATGAAATATTAGGGATATGAATCTTGATCAAATGATATCTTGTTAGTTTCTAAATTATATAAACATGGTGTATGGTGTAGTTAACACAAGAATCAAACATGAAAATAATTTGTGTTAACTGCGTCATCTTTAACATGTTAAATACGATAAAACTCATTAGATCAAGATCCATATCACAAATAATTGTGGGAATTGATTGCAAACATTTTTTTTTTGAAGACCACAAAAGTTACAAGAAAAGGTTATAAAGTATTGATAATATTGATATTGATTTTGTTTATCTTGTATAAAATTGAGTTTGAATGTTTAAATCATGTAAGGGTAGATATAAGTGATTAATATGATAGATTAGAAGACGTTTTAAGAAAAAAAATAGTATTAAGTATGGTGTTCATCGAGTCAGGTTTTTGGTTGTTAGGAGTATTCGAATTGAGTTAAGGAATCGATTTGTGGTGCCTATAATTTAACTTGTAATAAGGACCTGATTCATAGATTCTAATCATTTATTTGAATTTGGTTTGATGTGAATTTCAAGTTATTCATGTCTATTAATGTAAATTGGGGTGTTCATTATTTGAGTCAGGTTTGAAAAACTTGAAATTCGATTTTATTCGAAAATCAACACGTTATTCGATTCCAAGTTTTTTATCGAATTTAAATTGAATTTTGATTTGTAAGTATACATAAAATTATACACACACATAATGTACTTATTCATTATATATTTTATATAAATGATTTAGTTTATATACATATACTTATTATGTTTATATATTAAAATATTTTAAAGTTTTTATTTTAAATTCCCCAATCTTGATTTTTTTCTTTAGTTTTCCGGTTTGCTTATTTAATTAATTTGTGGATGCCTCCGAACACTCCTTTTGATTGTAAACTTGTATGAAGTAGTCGTCGTGAAACTTGAAAGTCGGTAGTATAAATTTTTATATAAATATCAAGTTCGCCCCCTAAAAAAAATATAATTTCGTCCCCGCCCCCTTACGTGAATGTTCAAGCTCCGCCACTGATGGCGAATTCAAATTCAATTGAAGTTCAGCATTCGAATTAAAAATCAAATTTGAACTTGTTTATGAATACTAACTTGAATTTGAATCCAATTTAAAAAAATCAAAATTTGAATCATTCGATTCAGTTGATTTGATAACTAGTTTAGTATCCCGTGTATTCATTAAATAGATAAAAATATCAAATATTTTGTAATAAAAATTAAAAAATTATAAAACAATATTTTCAGATAAAATATGATTGAATTATGTAAAAATAAATACTTGAAGTAAAACAACAATAATATCATTTTAGACTTTCTTTCTATGAAATTATTTTTTATTTTGCTTTTTAAAAATAATTTCATTTTTAAACCATCCTTATAATACTTAAAAATACTTTTCGAAACGTTTGTGTTTAAAGAGGTAATTTCTTGAGATTTTGAAATACCTCGTTATTACGTGTTTAATCTTATCTACGTTTCGAAATAATATTTATTCAAAATGAAAGTGGGTCAAAAATTAGTTTTCTTGATAATTTTCAGTATATAACATTTAGAGTTAAATTCGATTTTGTTCCGTAAGGTTTAACAAAAATAACCATTTTCCTTCAACCGATTAAAAACATCAATTTAGCTTTAAATGTTTCAAAGTTGTTTCAATTTTTAATTCAAAAGTTTATAAGTTATTTCAACTTGAATACCAAAATAATGAAACTTTAAACTGAAACTAAAATAACTTATAAAACTTTTAAAGATAAATTAATGTTTTTTTGGATATGCACCTTAGCCCTATGTTACTATAAAAACCACCACAAAATTATTGCCATATGAAAAGTAATATTTCAATGTATTTTGTATTTATGATAATAATTGTATAATTTGATACGCTTGTTGAGTTATTGAATCAACGAGAAAACAAATATATAATAATATTGATTCTCAAAATCGAAATTTAATGTGATGTTTGGGTTTCCTGACTAAACCACCAACCTTTAATTAGAACTACTAGTGAAAACTTGTGAGTTTTGTCAATACTTAAAAGATACTAAATAGATCCGAAAGCAACAATCTACTAGCCGTATAAGATGACTTCTTCACAAACTGTAAGCCGGTGCCACAAACAACATACGTCTGAGAAAGCTAGGACTTAATAGCACCTTCTTGACGCTTGGTTAATTCTTCAAAATCAACAATGGCTTGGTGCATGGCGTAGATGATCATCTTCTTTACCTGCGCAACAAACAATGATCATATAACATCATGATGTGTGGGTCGAGCAGGTAGATCAAACAGGTTTAGAGAATGGTATGTTACCTCTAGTTTGTCTTCTTTGGCTTTGTGATTAACGGGCAGCTTTCTAAACTCTTCTGTGAGACGGATGCACTGTTGTATGTTCTCTGGTGAAACAAAATCTACCGCAACTTTGGTACATGACTACAAATAAGACAAGAAGGGAGAGTGCAGTTAGAACGTGTCAAAGAGTTAAGTGTATGAGATTGGTGTTGGTAATTCTGATATGATCAAACATTTATTAAGTTATAAACCCTCGAATATTGGTAATTTCAATCCCAAATTCAATTTCATATTACAATATTTAAATTAAATTTTATGTTTTTCTCTCAAAGCTTTTAGTAATATATGGTTTTCATTTGATCTCTCCCCTATATATATATATATATATATAAATTTACGTGGTAGTTGGTATTTTATTTTTCAAAAGATTTATAACTTATTATATATATTAATTTTGCAAGATAGTTTGAGATGTTTGGATATGAGAAAATAATCATCTTTTAGCTGCTAAAGTCTTATAAGATTTAATAAAATAAACTTCTATGAAATTTAGATAATATTATATCTGCAACTACCTGTGTTGTTAAAGGCGCACTAGGCGCGCGCCTAGGCGCTCAGGGGAGGCGCAACGCAAAAACCCGCCACCTCTGTGATTGTTTTGTTTAGTTTTCATTAATCTTTTAATTATAAATATTGATGGAAGAGAATTTCCAATCTCTGTGATTGTGATTTACGAATGAAATGTTAAAGCATTCCTCATCCTTATCTCTAAAATTTAACTATAACATCATTTTCTAAGTTTTTCTCTATTTTTTTTAAACCTTGTCCATCTCATTATCCATATGTTTCTTGGTTTTTTTAAATTATTTTCTCTTTCTTTCAATTACATCCACTCAAAATATAAAAAAATTACATTCAAAATATAAAAGAATACATACTAGGATATATAGTGACCTTCAAATATGGGGATTAAGGATGGGGATATGAGATAGGATGGTATGAATTATTATGATTTTATATTAAAATATTGAGATGGGGTTGGCATCAGAGGATAAGTTAGAAGTTAGAAATGCTCTAAATATATGATGAAGAAAAGAGTGTTAGAGCATTCATAATAGGTTTTTTATTTTTACGTGAATGTGTGTCAAATATTATAAAGAATGGTTGTGAGTGGAGAACAAAGAAAATATTATTATTCATCCTCATATTTGAGTAAACACGATACAACCCTTATAAATTTTTAAATATTTATGAAAGTGTTTGTGAGTAAAATAGAGAGAAAATATAATGATAAAGATATAAAAAGTATTATTTAATTGAAAACAATAGAGAAAAATTAGTATTTTTAATGTAAATATGAGAATAAGGATGAAGAAGCTAGTGTGAATGCTCTTAGAAATTAGTATTTTTAATGTAAATATGAGAATAATGATGAAGAAGCTAGTTTGAATGCTCTTAGGCTGCGTTTGGTTGGTAGAAATGGAATGAAAATGAGAAACTAGTATAATTTTCAAGTAAAATTGTGTTTGAGTGAGCAATTAAAAGTAAACCCAATGAAATGTTTCAACTCAAATTCACTTGGTTGTGAGATTTTAAAATCTTTCCACCTAGAAAGGGAATTTGAAATCCCACAACCAAGGGAATTTGAGTTAGAAGCATTCCCTTGGGTTTTACATTTCATTGTTCACTCAAACATAATTTACTTGAAAATTATACTAGTTTCTTAATTTCATTCCATTCCTTCCAACCAAACACAACCTTAGAAAATTCACAATATGTTCCCGACTTTTATATGAATATGTGTTTTGTATTATAGAGGATGATTATTAGTAATTATGAGTGACAAAAAAAGAAAATGTTACAGTTCCTTTTCATATTTAAGGAACTTTTCAACCCCTATAAATTCTTTAATATGTTTGAAAGTGGTTGTGAGTAGAAAAAAAGAAGATAAAATAATGATAAAGATATAAAAATATTATTTAATTGAAAAAAAAGTGGAAAAGTAGTGTTTTTTAGACCACTAAACCATCAAATCGAGTCATGTTAAAACCTTTAATTTAAATAGAACAAGAAAGAAAAGAAACAAATATTTCTTAATTGAAATAAAAAAAAAACATGCTAAAAACATGTTAAAACCTTTAATTTAAATAAAACATGAAAGCTGGATAACTTAATTAATACACTTTTTAAACTTAATTGACATAACTAAAACTCTTTTAAAACTTAGTTATTATTCTGTAAAGTTACCATGTAATAAAAACAAGAAATGACGAGCATGAAAGGTATCGGATATGATTTTACAGGCAGGTTTGACAACACACGTTGAAAAAAAAAAAGAATGACAACACACATATGTTGTTATCATCCTCAAATGAAAGTGAAGTTTCAAAAGATTGCTCTTTGAGATTTGAAGTCTCACCTTTTTGCAAGGCATGGTAGGGTTACAAAAGATCCATCTTTAACATTTAAAGCATCATCTTTATTCAACGGTGGAGTGATTTTTTTTAAACGAAAATGTATTCAAAATAGAGTATTTTTTGACATTATACGCTACAGCTGGTGCAATCTCGATATGAATTGTAACGAGTCAAACTAATTGAGTTAATCTCTTCATTGTCGGTATTGATATTATTTAAACCGGTTTCAGTATTCCATTTTTATGATTTTTGATGAGTTGAGACAATAACGGCCAAATTCACGCCGCATAACACAAATAAAAAAACAACCAAACTTCCATTGCATAGCGCAAGAGAATTACTTTAGTTAGTTACCTTTTATCAAAAAACGGAATGTGTTGTTGTCTTTATGTTTTTCTGTTAACGTTTCGCTAAAGAAATAAAAAATGAAGTTTTACTTAAAATAGTTTTTTTTATCATGGGCTATAGCGAGTGTAGTTACGGTTATGGTATTGTGACGAATCAAACCGATTATGAGCGAAAAACATCGTTACTCGTAGTGTCTGTGGAACCGGACCAACTGATCGCATCGGTTGAACATGTCATAGAACCGGTTCGGTTGTGCGTGTTTGATCAGCCTACTACCGATCGGACCAGTAAACTAGTTGAACCGATCAGATAGTCAAACTGAATTTCAAAGCTTTATTATTTATTTTTTTCATTAAGATCTTGTTTTTTAATTAATTTAGTAATTTATGATACATGTTTAGTTAATTAGGTGCTAATATTGTGTTAAATGACATAGTATTTCATATTTTAATAAATTATTTATATGACGTCATCCTGCTCCTAAATCCGTTTTGATTGATCCGATAGGTACCTCGATTGCTTACACTCATTGTTGGTCAAAGTTAAGACCACTCCCCTATTGAGTCATTAACATTATCATAAATGGGACAAATAGCTTTATCCTCAGGCATCTAAGAATGCCACACCCGGCTTCAAAAGACTACATTGCTTCTTGTTGGTCACACATGGGGCCGCTCCCATAAAGGTCATTGCCATGATCATAAATGGACAGATAGCTTGGTCGTGAAGCATCTGAGCATGTCGAACGAGGCCTCAAAAGAAAACACCATGACAAAAAGTAGTCTAAAAACAAAGTGAATGTTTCCAATCTAAAATAATATTTATAAGCCACAAAGGATTTTGCTTTCATTCACTACTATAATAAGCGGCTCATTGAATGACATGTTATAGCGTTCATAGTAAAGTTTATATCTTTGTCCTTAAATTTTGTTCATCTTATGAAAATATCTCTCTATCTTATGAAAATATCTTATACCTTATTTTTTATCTTTATCTTTAATTAATTAAATAAACATTTTAAATCATATTTAATTAAATTTTCTTTCTCTTCCACTCACGTAAAACTAATAAGAGATGAATAGGTAAATATAAGAACTCAATATTCACTATTTAACCCATATGTATAAACTTTATAATTTATGGATAAAGAAAATTATAAAGAATGAGATGTGAATTTTATTAAATTTTTAAAAATGAAGATGATTTTAAGGACTATGGATGCTCTTAGGAGCTATTTGACAGCATCTGAATCAACCTCTGAATAGTTGAGATGTCTGAATGGTTCAGCATTTAATGATTTAGACTGTTTGTTTCGCGAGCAAATGTCTGAATGGTTCAGACATTTTGCCTATGAATGGTTAAGCATTATACTACTGCTCAATGGTTAAGCATTATACTAATGTTGAGTGATTAAGAGGTCTAATGTTGAATGATTAAGATCTCTTATCTGAATTGGTCAGACATTTACCTTTGAATAGTTAAACGATAAACTTGCTCTTAATGGTTCAGCGCTTAATGATTCAGACCTCCTATTGGTTCAGCACTTAATCATTCAGAAATTGCCAAACAACCCCTTAGATTATAAAAAGTTACAATTTTTGCCTATTAGATAATATTACATAAACAAAATACCACATGTTATATAAATGAATAGATCTCTTATCATAGTTAAATAATAATAACAATAATAGCACACTAATTGTGTAATTAAGAAGCCTAACTGTTGTTGAAGGAATAAAGGCTGCTTCTGCTCTTGGAATACGGGGAGAAGGGTTGAGTGCCGATGAAATGCTTTTTAAGACTCAATCCACTCGATGGAAATTTTATCCACTCGTAGATAAAAGGACGAAACAAACCAACCCACTTCCCTTGATCGAAACGATTGAAAAAAGTAAGAGAATGGTGTCCTTTTTCTCCCAGGGGACATCGTTGTAGAACAACGCCAGTCTCCCCATTACAAAATTGTAGGAGACTGTTTCATATGGCATAAAATCATTACCTCAATGTCAAAAAGCAACAACATTGTTGTAGATTCATTTTCACAAATTTTTAGCTAAAGGTAAACAACAAATAGAACCTCAAAATAATGAAAAGCCAATGAGGAGGAACCATGAACCGAAGATCTAAGAGATGTGAACGGAAATAGAAATAAACACGGACAACAGATAAAACCTTGGAAAAAGTGAAGAGCATATGAGGAGGAATGATGAACCATAGATTCAAGATATGTGAACATGGATAGGAAGAAACACGAAATTATAGATCGATGCTAATACAAATGAAGCAAGAGATTCATGAAACCCTTAGAACTCAAAAGACATCCCCTCAAATCACATGTTAATGGATTATGTAGTTTCTTTCTTGGTCAAGGACGGCTTCATGTCACCTTGCCCCCATAAACCACCTTCTCATCACTCCAAAGCCAAGGGCCGCGACATAATAGTCTCTCCACCCCTGCTCATAGAACTCGGCTTCCTCTTTGACTGACCACGCGCCTTCTCTCTCATTGTCTATTCTCTTTCACGTTTGTAGTCCATGTAGCTTAATAATTCCGATTACAAATGCTCGTATAATTTGTTTCCTTTAGCTTTTTCTTTCCACTTGAAACACAATTATACATGATGCACTAAAAGAGGTAAAGGCACACCTCACTAAATTAGATTAGGAGGCTACACACATCACTACACCTAAGGTAATTTGATCATTGAGGTGACCTCGTGAATGCCTTCCTTTTTATGCCATTCAAGAATGAGACAAAAGGACAAGCTCGGAGCATAAGGCTCCGGATACGTGGGGTTTGGAGAGTGTCATGCCATTTTGGCTTGATGTACACATCCTTACCTTTAATTTCTCTAAGAGGTTCCCATGACTTGAACCTGAAACTTAGGTCACATAGCAACAACCTTACAATTGCTCCAGCTCCACATGAGACAAGGGGAGATTGATATAAAACACATAGGAGTGCTTGATGCATTGAGCTAGATGCATTATGCTAATAGGCCTTCATTTTCAGATGCCTTGAGCTAGATGCATTATGCTAATAGGCCTTCATTTTCAGATGCCTTGAGCTAGATGCATTACGCTAATAGGCCTTCATTTTCAGCATTAATCGATTGAAAAATGGTCATACAAACTATAACATGTGTGTGTGTGGAGAGAGAGAGAGAGAGAGGAGCTAGTGAAGATAGGCTTGAGGAACTTTACCTTGAGATTTCGCACTTGGTGTGGGCATCCAGCAGGAATAAAAACGGCCTCTCCTACACTTTGTTCAAATGTCCAAGGTTCGATACCTAAAATATACACAACCATCTGGTTAGTTATAGTTATGATATATATCTAGCAGAAGCTAAACTGATAGGTACTAACCATATTCCTCTTTTAACCTCCTTTTATGTTCCAGCGTCAAGTAAAACGATTGATCATGAATTGGGTGATACACCTACAAAAAAAACCCTCAACCAAAAAAATTATGCCAAGAAAGTATTTCATATTTTAGTGTTATGTATTAGCTGTTTACCATACATTAATTGTCAAAAATTCAAGAAACTAACACAAGGAAAATATATAAAAACACAACTAGAAAACTGTAAGTAGATATACCTGCTCAACAGGACAACAATATGTATGTCTAAATTCTTTGGAGTGCTTCAATAGATATTCCTGTAACTTTGGTATGTCTTCTCTTCTGAAGATGTCCCAAAGAGCACCAGCAGTTTCCTCAGGAGCATCTTCTTGTGGAGCAAGATCATGCGAAGCACAGCTAGGTTGATTTAATTTGACCTCCTCATTGTTTATGCTTGAACAAGTACTAATAGACTCTTCTTCCTCAACTGAAGTATGTTCATCTTTCTTTATCCAAGATCCAGCAGCACATCCAAAGAGTGTTCCATTCTTTTCTCTTTCATCCTGAGCCCTGTGTCTTCTCTTTAACTCTTCGATTGCCAACTTCTGATTATTACTCATTGATACTTCGGCCGTGTGTGTCAATATGTTTACCTGCACATCACAGTGTATGTATGATATGATGACTTAAGCTAAAGTTTTTTAGGAATTATAAAATTGAATGTAGAAACATACAGCGTCTGACATATCACAATGAAGCTTAGTCACAGAATCCCCTCTTCCAAGTTCTTCAGCCATTCCATATGCAATATATGTCTTTGGACCCATATCAGGTTTTAGGACACCTTGTGGTAACTTTACAGCAAGGTTGAGAAAACCTGCTCTTGGATCAGTATACACGCGGAAAGGCAATGCACTGATAAATTCATTACAATGACGTGGTAGAAGATCCTCAAACTTATCAGATGGTGGCCAATCCTTCAGCTTCAGCATCTCTGGCCACGAATTCACATATTGCCTTCCTTCTGCATAACCTGTAAAGAATTTCCGGGTACAAATTTCAACCTGCAAGTTACAGCTTGAGAGAGTTCAAAACAGGCCACGGTTCATTAGAGTACTAAAAAACAAACGTTTTGTAGACATAATATCCCAAATTACACTTCAAACAAAACAATAGGAAACCGCATAAGATTGACCTATATTATTACAATAATGACCTAAAACATTAAATAAAATGATTCCAGAGGTTGTACACGCTAAAAATAGACGTGGAACGACATATAACATATTTGACCAGTCACCTGATTTCCCTATTAGCAAAATTAACAAACATGTTGGAGACATTGATATCCCTAATTACCACTTCAAATAAAGCAAAAGAGAACCACATTGAAATATTATTACAATAAAGACCAAAAACTTTTTTTATAAAATGTATCAGAAGGCTGTACGCATTAAAAAATATAATATGAGTTGCTTCCAACGCATTTGACATATTCAACCTATTTCCTTATTAGCCAATCTTCGAGTTTGACGCATTTGTCTAGAAAAAAAACAAGCCAAATCAACCCATTGATAACTTGGGATGAAATTGCCACCTTTAATCAATACTTAAGAAAATAGTCACAAACTCACAACAGCTGACTGCAACTACACATATGAGAAGCCAGAATTACCTCACAACCAGCCAAGCAATCTATTGCCTTCACTTGTGACATCTTCGAACTGACATTTGGATCCCCATGTTCACATAATGCACGCCACATAACTGTTGGCTCCCAGCTTAGACCAGGTGTCTGGTCTAAGACCTTCCTAACAACTACAGGTTCACCTTTAGCCAAATGGTGTCTAAACCGCATGAGCTCCTCACCCTTGAGGACTTCTTTGAAAGCAGGATAGTATAGGTAGTTATCATTTGATCCTTCTCTGTTGGCTGCTTCGAGAAACGTCTTGCCACCAGTAGAAAAAGAATTTGTCATAACGTTTGGATGTTCAATTTTGTATTTATTCAATAGTAACTCCGCTTTCGCTTCCAAACTTGAAAGCCAGTCCTCTTGTAAGATACGTTTAAGCTCCAACAAACAATCACCACATCCACCCATTTCTTTTGGAGCACAAAACAAACTCCCATCATCTTTAGCCACCCATTTAATTTCAGAATCACAGTGGATAGTTGGACTAGTTACATGCAAAGAATTTTGTAACGGGTCTCCCCCATGAATATAATCAAAACCTCTATTCAAATACCCAAAGTCGACTTTTCTTTGACCTAAAAGACCTGTATTTCGTATCTCATGACAGCAACTAAGACATAGCTCATATGAGCATTTTGGACAACTACGATGAAGATCAATTATTGATGTTGAACAGTGATTGCTGCACCAAGAAAACAGCAGGCACAAAGTTATGGTAGTCAAAACGAATAAAGTCAAATCATTTCATAGATATATTTATAACAAAATTACCAATAGACACGTTCATCAGTAAAACAGGTAGTCTGCTTTATTATAACTGAAGACTCTGATACCCCTGCATACAAAGCAACACATTCACTCTGCTAGTTTTTTTACATAGAAAAGAAAAGGTTATCAAGGCTTTCTTAGAAATCATTACCACGAACACATGCTTCCACTGCTATCTCCTTGTTTTGTTCTTCACGTATTTGTTTTACAAATGGGAGGAGCGAGTAAATAACATAGTGAAGATGCTGCAACTTCTCAGCATCAGTGAGATCTATGCTTGACATCTGCTATTTGGAAAGTGTCAAAATGAGATGGCTATAACATGACCTTTGATGAAATGTTCATGTTTGCAGAAAGCATAGCAAACCTTAAAATTTGAGTGTAAGCACAAGTTGCAATTGCAGTTTCCACGGCAATAGGGGCATAACTCAGCTATTTCTTCTTCTGATAATTGAGGATACCTGTCAAGAGATTGAAATTGATGAGGCAATCAGAATCATGTGAGACTAGGACCAATAAAATGGAAACAATAACACTTAAGGAGGGATGTAGTAGAGGACTCACCATTGTCTTATGCACTGGATACAGTATGATACTTTATTACATTTGATGCAGGGAACAACGATCTTTCTATCTTTTCTCTTACATTGATGACACTTTAAATGCTCGTTTCCATTTTTCTGATCCATGTAAATTATAATAATGGTGAATATAAGGGAAAAGGTACCAAATATACATGTAAGAGGATCAAACAAATGATATATACCTTGAAATTGATAGCAGTACTTGGTGTGCCACCTGATGAAGCAGAACTACAATCGCCTGCATCTTTGTTACTTCTTTTCATTATGATATCATTTGAACTGCTGCTTCTACTAGGATTAATTTTCACACAAGACATTTGTTTTTTCTCTTCTATGAAGTCGACATCCTTTTCCACCGTCCTCCATTTCATGCTTCCTTTTGTCTTAACATTATTTAGCTCATGATGGTCCACTGATCTCGAATATACATTTCCATCTTCCTCAGCATCATAATCATCGTCATATTCTTCTTCTTGTTCATCATCTACACCATATTCAGTACCATACTCTTTTGCTTCATCATCATCATCCCATGTACCATAGAAAAAACCGTCTTCGACGAGTTTGTTTCTACTAGAAACAAAACGGCGGCTTCTTGATATTTGTAAATCATGTGGGCTACTGCTAAAATCATTTTGTTTGTTCTTCTTGTTGTCTGTGAGTTCCTCTTCCTCTAAGTTATCTTCTTGACTGTCGCTTGTTGCACACTGTTTTTTGTTTGAAGATTTTTTCTTCATTGAATAACCATTTTTCTTGAAGTTTAGTTTCTCATTTGAAGCTCTGCAATCTTTAGCATGCTTTCCTTTGTATTTTGAAGCTTTTGATATTCTACGAGATGCATGCAAAGTGAAGTCATCATCGTCGTCTTTCTCCTCGTTATAATCCTCATCGGAGTCACTAGCATAACTTTTGATATTTACGAATGTTTTCTTGCTTAAGGAGCATTTTGATTTCCCATATGAATCTTTATTTCCACGAGTTCTTGTTGTCTTGATTATTTTTTTGGTTTTTGGTGTTAATATGCCCTTCCTGACTTGTGCATTTGCATTTTCCTCCTCAGATTCATCAGGAAAACATCTTTTACTGTGGTTCCTGAACAATTCTTTCTGGAAGGTTGTTTTTGTCTTTTTCAATGATGAACCCTGGTCATCCTCTTTTTGAGCATTTATGAGCTTGTGAACCTTCCTCTTTCTTTCAAGACCAGGAACACAGGTTGAGACTTTTTGCCTCACATTTATTTCTTTGGTAACAACTGTAGCATATCTACTCATTTGATCCTCCTTTTGAAATACCACCTCCATCTTCACTAACCAACACAGAAAGCAGAGAGATACATTTAGCAAAACATAAGAAGCCTATATGGCACTGGTTTGTCCAATATATGGATGGAAAAAAATTATAATTTTCCTAAGGTGTAAAGTCAGTGGTCAGATCATGAAGTATTTTAATTTACTTTACAGCCAAACTGGATTAAATTAAACTGGAAGAAAGATTTATTTTTTCTAAAACAATCTGCAGGTGGCTCAAATCAGAATCTCATAAAAATTGTACAACATGCATCTTGTCATTGGCTACCAAAAATTTGAAGATAATATGACCCACGAATCAATAAACTTGATTTTAAAGTAGAATGCATTAACCAAATTAGGCCTCGCTGAGAACTAAGTAAACTATTAGATTCACGTCATAGCTTTTAAGTTTTCAGAAAAGTAATTGGGGATACAAAACTTTACATCACCAATCATGCTTAAAAGCCATGACCGGTGATCTCATTCAATACAATCATCATAAAACAAGACTCGGTGTCCGTTTATAAATAAACAACAATAACACCATGTTCAAGTCACATTCTAATCCACAACAAAAGAATTATAAACTTATTTACAGACATCCCACCTTGAACCAACCAAGTGGCATCTATGGTCAGCAAAAACTTTCACCCATGATTCAGTTTCTTGAAACTAATATTAAACAAAGATATCCCTTTTAAACACTAATAAAACAAAACAATCACAAATAACACACTGTACACAGTACACCTAAACCAGGATGGTTGACTCAGGTCAACTCCCAAAGTCAACAAACTCAACAAGCCCCAATGTGACACACAATCAATCATCCGTACATCAATCGTAATTCATCTCACACACATCCTATACATAACACCTCAAAATCAAATCAATCCCAGATTCCGCAACCACATGTGCCATCTAGCCGAATGTGTGTGTTGTTTGTGTGTGTGCAATCACTCACATTTACCGACTTACGTATAATCGAGAAAACAGAACACATCAAACAAAAACCTAATTCTTAATCGACGAAACTTGAAGCAATAGTTATGAAATCACTCACCAAATTCGTCGAATTGAGTGTGTTTAAGAGCACGAAATCACGAAAAACGATATCATCAATCGAAGAAAGTGTATTGCGATGGGGTGTTTTGATGAAGATGTGATGAATTGTAGGTGGGATAATTAGGTCAAGAGTTGAAGAAAGAGGGATTTACGCACACAGATAACAAACACATTCTCCAATAGCAATGTTTATATATATGTTTGAGATTGTGAGAGAAGCCCACCGAAACAGAAAAGATACCATTATATTTTCTGGAGTTATTAATGACATATATGGTCCCATGGTTTGCTATTATTATCTTCCCCTTCATCTTTTAGAAATTACATAGATACATGTGTTCGGTTTTTCTAGCTTCTTGTTAGTTTTTTAACGAGAGCTGGTGTTAAAATATGTAAAAAAAAGTTTCTACTGTTTATAAAGTTTATATCTTATATGAACGAGTAATGTTGATAGTTACTAGTGTGAATAATCACTTCTGTTTCTAGTGTAAAGTGATTCTAAGTGGTGTGAACTTGAACATTTTTTTATTCCATTAACGTTTTTGTTTTTTATTTAAATGGAATACTCTCGACCTTTGTTCTAGTGTATTTCTTTTTATAGTTTATCGATGAAGATATGTGGTGGAGAGAGGTTACAATTGTTCGAACAGCAAGGGCTGATAACAATCTTGGTCGACAGTTCTTTTCTAGTGTCCTTAATCGGTAAGAAATTTTGGTTTTTTTTATGTTTTGCATCTAAATTCGTTATTGTGGGTTATTATATAGCTCAAGATGTCGTTGCTTTCTAGGTTTGGTTAACCTGTCTATATGCCCACATGCTATGAAGATTGTTCATGCATTTTAAGGTCCAAAACAATGTTGATGATGAGGTGAGATGAATACTATAAATTTTTTTATTGAAAAAAACACCAAGATTTTTTCTAGTTTGTAACACTAGGATTCTTATCTTTGGTGCAATTTGCGTGTTGTAATTGATATGTTTTTGTTTAATGTGGAATGGTTAATTGGATCAAAGTTGACGTTTTGTAAATTCTTGGATGGAATTTATGTTGATTTTGAGTTGTTCGGATTCTTTCTACCAAGTGACATCATTTGCACCAAGTATGATGCTACCCAAACAACCTTCACGTTTCAAATGTTGCTGAAAACTTACATAGTTAAGAACATTACATCATATGGTTCTACTAACAAATCAAGATTTAATCAAATATTATTAAAGAAAATGTTGGTATCAAGTGATAGCAATTGCACCTTATGATGGTACCAGTAGATCATTTAAGAATATAACCAATTCAAGAATACATTACAGTGGACTTTGATCCCATATGACACCAATTGCCACTTTCAAACCAGGATACCATACTTTGCAATTCAAATCGTCAATTTAGATTGTTGCTAACCGAGAGTATTTGTATCATATGTTCAAACTAGAATGTAAGGCCCCGTTCCCGGGAAGCCTCACAGTTGGTTAATCATAGCATAAAATCACTTTAATAGCAAAACTTTGCAGCGGAATAAAATAAACATTCACTTAAAACTTGTAGTTCATATTGTAACCATACACTTGTCTCTCAAATAGAGTAAAAACATAGTACTCTGTCTTAAATTAAAATAATTAAATTCATAAACAATTATGCCATTCATCGCCCTCCAAGTAGCTTTCAACCTTGTGTCATCCACAGTATCATCATTAACTGCCAACTATTATGCATAAAAATCAGTTTTGCTGAGTGAGTTCTAGTTTTAATTAATATAAGAAAATATAACTTTTATCCTTCTTATAATGACCACGCATACATCATAATACATAACATTTCTTGCGTCTTAATAAGCATGTTCATTATCTTACATTTTTTCATTATCTTTCATTTCATCATAAACGAGATTGCACACATCAAGAGCCCCATGTTGATCGACAACGAATGTCGATCCCTGTCAGTACAGTTGATCCATACTGCAACGAATACGGATCTATCATCATACACCAGACTCACATAAGTGAAGTCTATCATAGTGCTTGCAAGACTTTTTATCATACGGGCCCGGGTAACATTCGTTAAGTTTCATTTTTCATTGTATTATCTTTCACTTTAAATATAATATTTAACCTATTAAGTACACAACATACCAAGTACAATTCATCATAAAAACATATCCGACTGTCCATGGAACAGCGTTTGGGTTCAGGGGCGGCAGCCCCTAGTGGGGTCTAAGGGGCAATGCCCCTGGCTGGGGCCGCGAAGAAAATTTATTTTTAAACATTTATATAACACATTTTGTTATAAAAAATTGATCTTCTGTCAAAACCTCTTAAGATATTGGTCATTTAAAAACGTATATTTAGTATGCATAATAGCCTCCAAACATGGAAAAACTATAAATAAGGGGATCTAGAACTCACCTTGATACATTGAGTAGTTTCTAGCCTAAGCTTTCTAAGCTAGAATCGCAATACACTGTCTGCAGATAAGTTAACACTCAAATGGGTTAATTTCTGCCTAAATTCGCAAGTAGATTTGCTGCCAATTTCGCAATCAGTTTCGCATGGCAGTTTCGCCCAACTTTCGTTGGAATTCCATGGTTGCGAAATTACCTGCGAAATTACCTGCGAAACTATAGTTTCGCCGAAAACTCACAGTTTCGCACCTTGAGCACGCAAATTCGCTGGATGAGCAGACAATTTCGCAGAACGCATCAGAATTACGAACCAGCCCGTTTTTAACACAAAATCGTAACTTTTTACGTTCAAATCCTTAGTTTATCATCCATGAGGATATATCTAAGCTTTTTACATGATTTCATACGTAAAAATATGACCTTTATGCGATTCTTAGCAACTTTACAAAACCCAAAACCCTAGAATTCGGGTTTAATCAACAGAGGGGTTTAGATGCTGATTCTTACTTGGATTTGTTGCTCTTTTCTTGTGGTTTGATGCTCAAACACCCAGCTCTTCAATCCCTTCACCAATAAGCTTCAAATCTTGAGTTTTCTTCATTTTCTCTCTCTGCTATATATCTCTAGAATTTGGTGGCTAGGGTTGCAAATGAAGAAGATGATGGCTGATTAGGGGGTTAAGGTGGCTGATTATGGGCCTTAATTCCCTTTGCCCATAAGGCTAATTTGGCCCATAACCCATTCCTTCCTTTATTTTTTATTAAATACCCATTAATTAAGCCCAATATCATTGATGACTCGTTTTGACTTTTCGGGATGTTACATAGAAACAAATCATTTGATATTCCAACAAACCCAACCCTTTGATAGCAACCAGAGTAATAAACAAAAAGATCATCATATGTTTAAGCCGGAAACATATTACTTATATTCCACGATCAGTCATAATACAATCCACATCATTCCATTAAACAAAACACTAAACCATACATAGCAGTCAATATATATTATAATTGTTCCTAAAATACATACAAACACAATAATGTTTAATCAAACATAACAAAGATCTCTCAAATAGTTGAAAAACGTCTCTACTATAAACGGCCATATCTGTAATTGGTTTCATTGTTTTGTTGTTTTGTCTGGTTCAATAATACGGGTTATCCTAGTGAGTTTTGTGGAGCCACTGAACCAGAAGCTTCTCAAGCTCAAGCATTTACTTTTCTAGTTAGAGACCAACGTCTCGAAGATAACGTAGGATCCGCTCAAGGGCCTACTGGTTTAGGTAAATTGATGTGTGCAAAGTATGTATATATATATATATATATATATATATGTATATATATGTATATATATATATATGTATATATATACATATATGTATATATATATATATACATATATATGTATATATATATATAGTAAGGATTTTTCACACAATTGAGTTTTAATTTAAGAAACGATTATTACTCTTAAACCAACTACACACAATAGGATTTTTCACACAATTGAGTTTTAATTTAAGAACTGAGTATCAATCCGTGGACACAATGACTCCCAATACTAAATCATTATCACTATTTAACCGATCAATTAAGTTTGGATTTATGAATTAAAATTAAGTAAAATGATTAGCAAGCTAAACTAACAAATCAAGGAAGTAAAGATGAAGATACACGATCAATTAAAGATACCACTTGGATTTTGATTCCACTTAGCAATGAATTAACAACTAGCACAAACTCGAGGTGAGACCATTTTTACACATAATACATGAAAGTAGCCTAAACCCCCGTCAAGGATATCTAGACATATAACAATTCTGAAAGCTAAAACGATAAACACACAATACCCACCTAAAGTTATGCCATGAAGAACTAATGATACAATCATGTCAATGTTAAAGATGAATTAGACTTCCGTTAGGGCTACCTAATTCCATAAATATTTGGAAAGTTAACACGATAAACACATGATAACCACCTCAACTTGCATAATATAGACAAAACTACAATTACTCTTCAACTCATAAACTTCATACCACGATCACAAAACAATTCATAACCAATGACAAGAGAGGTTCATGACATACACCATGGTTTTCTCAAACATAAGCATAAGGATGCACATTTGATCAATTCTACTAAACCTTCAACCTTTATTCACCATTCCTAGTCAAATATCACAAGATTACATACAAAAGATGCAATTATATGCATAAGTCTTGTAAGAACATGAAGTTTTCCAACATAACATGCTTACAACACCCACAAGGTTGAACATTTCATCAAACTAGAACAAACACACATAATCATTGAAGAATAATCAAGCTTTATCATAGCATCAACATAAACATCACCAAGAATCATGTACAAGTTGTTAAATCATGCTAAGTTTCATCTAATCCTAGTGATAATAAGTGTTTAGCCCATGAGGCTTACAAAAAACACACCCAAACTCAATAACATTAAATAACTCATAGTAGATTTAGAGAAATTCAAACCAATTTTGAGTGAAATGGAGTGGATGATGTTAGATCCTTCTTGAAAGTGTGAAATTTTCAATCTTGGCCTTCAAATCTCTCAAAAACTTTTGAATTAGACCCAAAATAGGGGTGAAATTAGGTTAAAAACCCGATTCTACTCCGCACATGGGCATGTGGGATAAGTGAGGGGGTCATGTAGGCTGCAATTTTTACAGAATAATGCTGCATAGCGACATGGCCATGTAGGGGTGCCTACATGCCCGAGTCAGGAGCTTTTCTTCACAAACTTTAGCTTTTCATCAATTTTCCATAAAAAATCATCAAATGACCACCCGGGACTACAACATTCAAATATAACACAAATAAATGTATAAATAAATGATTTTGTAACAAAAATGCATCAAATAAGGAATAATATGTATTGTTAAAATGTATATTTATTCAAATATCATAAATATTTAATGTGTTCCTCGACCGGAGATTCGGTGGGTAACTCTAGCAGTTGAGGAAAATACCTCGACCTATCATCTAATTCAGAAGGTCAGGGGCATGGCATCGAAGGGGAGCCTACTTCTAAAAAACGAGACCGAAGCCCTGATCTCGTAGAGGACGTCGATCCTTCCTCAGGAAGGTGACCTAAGTAGTTGTGGAACGTAAACTCCGATCTCTGCTAGTGTAATGTAAAATAACGAGAGACATAAACAAACACAAATATTGTTTAACAAACCAACAAACTTAGATTACTTTCAGCCAACGTACTTTAAGCATTTGAGAAAGACTATTTACCCTTGCACGTCATTGAATTTTGGCATATCTTCTTGCATAATCCACATGTAACAGACTTTCACTTACTTTAAAGGTCGCCACTGTATCTGTTTCATCACATATATCAATGTGATAATTTCTTATTATGTTGGTCCACCAATTGGACGCAAAAGGTGATGTTAAGGTTGTAGGACATTTAACATGTGGCCATAAATTCCTACCATTGATTAGGTTAATGTTGTATGAGTACAACTTCTTTCATGTTGCGAAAAAGTAGTAAGGATTCACCCATATTCTGATGGCCTCTGCATCTTATCATTTAGTGTCATATTCCAATTGAAAACAACAATATGCTTGCAAGGGATATTATACACCTACAATTCTTGTTAATAATATCCATTGATCAATTTTTGGCCACTTACGTGGTACTTAGTGTGCCCATTCCACATATGGGTGATATATGGGTCGTGTTCGTGGATTGGCGGGACCAACCCAATACCAACCTAAAAATGTAACACGAACCCAAACACAACTCAAGAAATCCATATCAAACATATGAACTGCACATGACATTAATACTCGTGGGTTGACACGGACACGACTCGTTTAACTAGATATTTTTTAACTTTTTATAAATTCTAGTCTAAGATTATAAAATCATACTTAAGATACTACATAACATCCAAAATTCAAAGGTGTCACAAAATACATACTGCAATTATTTTTTAACTAGTACTAAAAGATAAGAAATTACAAATAAAACTTCAGTAAAGCATCAAAATGTGTGATTTTCAATCTCGTTCACAATATTCCATTTTATCATCACCCATCCTATTCTGCAAAGAAATAGTATCTTGAAAAATATCATTAGATGCATCATTTTTTCTTTTATTGGTAGTCCTATATTCTAAAAAATACATCATAATTCAACAATGAATACCATGACAACTTGAGATATAGAAAAAAAAATCATGACTCTCCAAAACGCCAATCTCAACTATGTATCAATGATTCAATAATTTTTTATGCTAATGAGCTATGGCATTGATAAAAAAAAATTCTATTAACACTAAAACAAGCTTTGGAAGCAACAGTTGGTGCATAAATGGTCAAATATCTATTGTTCTACACAAATTCGGATAACAACATGCATGTGCTTTTCAAAGACCAAAAACTTGAATATCTGAGATAGATTAACTATTTACTCATCTAAATGTGTCTCATATTAACTTATTTTCTTTTTGAAAGTTGTATTGAGAATATCAGCTGTGTTCAAATCACTAAAAAATTAAAGTCAATAATAAGAAAATTTAAACTAATTCACCGTCCTATAGATACAAGCGTAAATAGTTTACATAATAGGTACTTTATGATACTTTATCAAAATTATATATATTAAAGGCAACAATAAAATGGTTTGCAACTTACAAACATCCATTGATTGTTGGTTGATTATTGTTTCATTCTTGAAACTATATACCTAACTAGCAAATTTGCTTGATAAACCATGTGTTTTTTCCAAATATTCATCATAAATACTGAAATGTGTCTTTCACCTTCGCTAACTTGTTGCAACGTATGTGATTTTAACAAGAATCAAATATCACAACCACAACTAAGACAATATTAAACTCCACCAAATATTTGCAAAATTAACAAACATTTATTCAACTTTTTTGTCTCATAATACTATTGAAGTTTTCCAAGCTTCAACTAAATACAAAACACATGAGGGAAATACAGACTCGACGTATCGAAAACAATATAGTTGCATTGTCAAAAATCCCAAGAAAGCCACAAATAGTCTACATTATTTTAAACTCATTTGAATATCGACAACTCTTAAAGCTTGAATAACTTAATTGCAATTGGGAAAAAGAATATGCATATGTCTAAGAAAACAACAACTATCTACCATTGGCATATCATCTTCCTAGGAAATTGTGGAACACACCATTACCACGAATACGAAGAGAGAAACAATCAGGGTATCCGTTTGTAATTTGTACACATTAACATTAAATTAGAACATAAAACACCTAACTTTACACATTTAGAGTTTTTACACATCCATGAGGACATGATCGGGACAAAAGTTCTTGGAGTCCTAGTATTAGGTCATCGACTTTTTAAGAGTGTATATATCCATTAGATTTGTATTATGGGTCTTAGCTTTTCATATACTTTCATTTGTCTTAGCCTTAACATTACATGTTTGTGGTACGACTCAGTACGAGGGTATTTGGCTTTCAATGGAGTGCTTTGGTTCTTACATAGGGCTTGATGCTTATTTTTTCACAACAATTTGCTTTTTCATCTGTAGCTATCACATAATGTTTGTTACTACATTTGTAGTTTTATGCATCATTTGATCCTAGCAATAACTTACAACTTTCACTAGTACTACTGTAAGGTTGTTTGTCTTGATTGTTATTAGCTATATTTTGTGTGCTGTCTCCATGATACTATCACGATCCTTTCATCTCAATTGAATCAACCTCTTTTAGTAAGTTTACGATATCATATTCTTCGGTTTTATCACCATCTTATGTTACGAGTGAGATTATACCGATAAATACGTGTATGTTATGTTATACATCAAAAGTCATATCTAGGGCTATAAATAACCAATTGCATCATCATAAACCACCGATATAAAATGTGTGTTGAGCCCTCGAAGAATCACTAACTTACACACATCAATGACCCTAAATCTTCGATTTCACCATTGATGTAACGCTTCAAATCCGTCACCACAAGCTTAAATCCAGCAATCTGAATCTTTCCCACCTCAAAGATCGCAGCTTTTCGTTACCAATGGCGAAAACTAGACCAGGGAAGCGCGATTTGGAATCGTACACCATCAGAGGCACGAATAAAGTAGTCAGAGGTAATACATACCCTTTTAGATGCTGAATCGTCTTCTAGATTTCGATTTTGGTGTAAATGTTTTGGGACTGATGGAATTGTGAGTGATCGATGTTTGGTTACGACCTAGGGTTGAAGAAATTGTTGTGTTGTGAGATTACAGAAAGAAACTATGAAATCAAACATGTAGATACATTTGCATGTGTATACATCTGTTGGTGTTATTGCTTGTTGTTCTTGGTTAGTTGAAGTTTGATTTTTGCTTTTATGTTGGGTTAAGAGGTTTATTTTTGGTAGCTGAATTATGTGTTTGTGACTTGTGAGTGTAAAGTTCAGCTTGAACTGTTTGAATGGTTCAAGATACATGTTTGTGTGTGTAAAGTTAATTTGAAAGGTTTAAAGGTTGAGTGAGATCATTAATGCACACACAAGCATTCTAGCAATACTGTGCATTTGGATGAACGGATTGGGGACTGGGGCTGCAAAGGTAACTATTAAGCATGTAGAATAGAACATAAACACTTTATTCTGTGTCTAGTAGGTGATCATGATTAGGTTTGAATTTGGATAAATTGGTCTGTTATACCCTAGTGCAAGTGATTGTTTTAATCCAAGCCAAGTACTTGATTCAAATGATGGATGGATCTATGTCTAAGCTAGTATGCACATGCATACCCTAGAAAAAAATTGTAAAAGAGATACGAGGTAACCGAGTTTTGATCTTATTTTTTTACTTCTTGGCAACCATCTTTATTTTCACCCATAAAAATAAGAACCCTCAAAAGTTTCCAAGATTTCGACTTTGACTAATCTTCATAGATTGATAGGGTAAAACGACGAGGCGTTATGTGCTGGCTTCTTTTTCTGAAGTGGGCCAGGAAATCTGCGTTGTATTGATGAGGTTGAATATCATTGTAGATTGGCATTATTGAAAGTTGATTGGTTACCATTTAATACGTGAAAAGCAAAGATGATTACCTGAAACATAAGTCTAGCCAAAGTTGGTTACCTGTTTGTGTAACAACCCCTAAAAGAACATATTAAATCTTAATTCTCATGCACCCTCTAATATAATTGCTTATCTCAGATGATATTCTTGGATCCGTGCTATTTCATTGTTCATAAACATGTGACGGTGTAACATAGTTAATAGTTACTTATTATTGTTCGTTTGTTACTTTCTTAGCATCTTTATTTATGTAAACAATACACTTTCTTCTTTGAGTGTTCTATGATGTAACTTTAAAATAAATGATCTTTTGTTTTCATATGATTTTGAAGTTGGGGATTCTGTGTTGATGAGATCTTCTGAGAATGAGAAATCTCCATATGTGGCTCGTGTTGAGAGCATTGAGGCTGATGTCAAGGGTAATGTGAAGGTCCGAGTCAGATGGTATTATCGTCCCGAAGAATCAATTGGAGGAAGAAGACAATTTCATGGAGTTAAAGAGTTATTTTTATCAGATCATTATGATATTCAAAGTGCTCATACAATTGAAGACAAATGTATTGTTCATACTTTCAAGAATTACACCAAGCTTGAAGATGTTGGACCAGAGGACTATTTTTGTCGATTTGAGTATAAAGCTGCAACTGGAGGGTTCACTCCTGACCGTGTTGCTGTGTATGTGTTGCAACTTTGTTGATTGGTTAAATTCTTTTATGATATGAGACTGTCAATTATTGCTTCACTAATTTTGTTTTTAAAGGTACTGCAAATGCGAGATGCCATATAACCCTGATGATTTGATGGTACAATGTGAAGCCTGCAAAGACTGGTATGACACATGTAATCAAAATAATGGCGTGATATCTTTCTTATTGACCATCTTTTTCGAATTCTTTTTCCTCCAAAGTAAAACGTCTCTTGAAAATTGCATTGAAAAGTTTTTGAACTTATAAATTCTAAAATGATAGAATGAAGTTATTTACCAGTTACCATAAAAATGAGTTCCTAAGCTTTCAATCTCAAGGTTGTCCTTATTCTTCCTTTCATAACAAATCTTTTGTGTTTATAATGGACATGTTTGCCCTGATGTTGTGTGTCTTAAAAGAAAACATCGCTGTCGTTTTTTATTTCATTATCTGTTCTTCAAATAAACCGTACTGGTTTGCCTTTGATGTAAGAGGGCTAAAATCAAAATTTATGATAAGTTTCTAGCACTGCAACTATATTTGCATCTATGGTTATAGATCCTTACAAATCTGGTATTACTTTCAAATGATTTTCACATAAATTGCATTGAGATCTCAAGTGAAATTCATCTTATAAAGGGCTAAACGATCACCATGCCTATTTCTGTCCATATGCCATTTGATAATATGATATGGATTGCAGGTATCATCCTACTTGTTTAAATATGACCATCGAGCAGGCAAAGCAACTAGATAGCTTTATGTGTTATGAATGTCAATCTTTAGATGCTAAGAGACCTCACAGTAGGAGCTCTGCATCTGCTCTGGCCAATGGCAAGGTAAGACCATATCTGCAAATTTTCATATTTTTGAGAATTTTAAGTCCAATAAGAAACCAATTTATTTTTTACTATCTATTATTATTATTTTGCATAGTTTCAAATTCAGACTCCACCTTGGTTATGTGTCAAATATGTGGGTGTGGGTCTGATTAGGGGTGGCGGTGTTAGCTCATCTAAATCCAAATAGTTGTTGGGTTATGTTTAATCTGCAATATATCAGGATGGATCAATCTAAACAGTTAACTAAAGTTCTCAAAAGTAAACAAGTAAAGGGTCGTGCGGGTGAAACTGGTTAAAATTCATCCGTTATGTATGTCTAAATTGTTTCATTCTAAAATCTTTTGATTACCATTGTAAAGTTGTAGTTTCCTAACCATATATAACACATTAATTATTTATAATCACCATAAAAGAATCAATAAATGTTTGTGAGTTCACCCATCCTGATTAAGAATTACCAATTTCCTTTCCCTTATTCTTTAGATTTTTGAATGCAAGTAAACATACATAGCAAAAATCCCTCTCATACAGTAGGGTCTGGGAAGGGTAGGATGCGGACATTCCTTACCCCTATCTCGCTAGATAAAGAGGCAGTTCTCAGATAAACTCTTGACTCAGAATGTGGCCAACACACCCAAGTTATATCTAGTTACTTTAAGTTCAGATTTTCATTGAGTTTGTAAATTTACTTATTAGCTACGCACTAGCATAGAAACTAGGCGAGGGTGAGCTTGAGCTTGCTTAAGTTAAACACGATCTAAGCTCAAGCTTAGGGGCTGTTTGGTAGCCTCTTAATGGTCATTAAGAGGCTACCTCTTAATGGTTCATAACCTCGGACTGGTTAATAGGTAACTCTAATGCTAAATGGTTAAGAGGTTAAATCTTAATGGTACCTTTTAACCATTCAGCATTAGGGTTATTTCTTAATCATTCAGAAGTTATGAACCATTAAGAGGCTACCAAACAGCCCCTTAGTCGATCTCGGACTCGGCTAAAGCTCATTTACACCCTTAAAGGTTGCAATTTTCATGCAGGATCCCCACAACAGGGGATAAGGGTTTGTCCGCTTTTGATTCTCACTTGTATGGCTTGATTCTTTTCAGGCGGGACACAAACGCCAGAAGAAGTGATTTTACGTGGTGTGCTTGAAGGTTGTACCTTGTGCTATGGGCGTTGTACAGTACTGATTATCTTACTCATGTCCCTGCTAAAAAATCTTGTGGTGTTAAGAACTAGTGATGAGAAATAGTCTTAAACTGTATTTAAGGGTCTTTAACTCCTTACATGGTAATTTGAGAATTCTTTTGGCCCTGATATGGTGGTTCCTTGGTGACCAGGGTAGTTGTGCACTTTATTTTTGTTGACTCTAGCCTTTGTGCACTTGGGTCTGTCTTTCGATGCATTTTGGTTAAGCTGGTTTTCGATACAGTCGAGTCTTGCTGACCATGGTGCCTTCGTTGGTCTGAATGTGGTTAGTGGCCAGTCCGAATGCTGATGTGTTTTCTAAGGATAAAAGTTCATTAAAATGTTATTTTAAAAACAAAAGATGATAATGTGTCTAGTGAGAGTATTAACACCAATAACAATTCATTTTCTTGTAAACATAACTAGTGATAAATAGCGGCGTGCGTTGCGCGCATGATAAACGGAAAAAATACAGGCTCAGATACATCATCATAGCCAAAGATGAAGAGTCTCAGACGCAAAAATTCTCGTCGTCATCGACATCAGACATTTAAAGGTAACAGAAACACCAAAAACAAGCAATAGTTTCACCGATCGAACATCAACGCATCACCAACATACGACTACCAAAATCCTCGACATGACGCAAAGAAGAAGACGATCCAGATGGAAATACTTACATCTTGGCTCAGAATCGGTTCTTGGTTGCGGTTGCATGCTAGAAATGGCTGCCAAGCCAGAGCAACCAATATCACTGAGGGAAAATCATGATAGCCAAACAGACTCATTGAAATATAGCAAATGTTTTATTGAGCCACAAACATAAAACATCTCAGATGAACGAAGCCCCAACATTATCGACATTGCACATAAAGTGTACATCAGATAGAGATAGAAATGTCAAAGATCTGAAAATCCTAAAAGAATATTGGAGAGACAGAGATGTGGGGGGCAACAACGGTGGTCGAACCACCAAAATTGCCAAAGACGGTTGAACTACCACCATCGGCATCTGCATGGGGAAGCTGCAGGGATGAAGCATGGCCAACGTTGATGGCCCCATCTCAACCACATAGCCAACGGCGACGACCCCACCTCAACCACAAAGGGGAGGCAGACAGCGCCACCTTGTCGCGAGCCACCACTGTACGGCGACCTCAGGCAATCGCAACCAGGCGGCGGTGAAAACGGAACCGCCACCGTCTCCATCACCCACCAACGAAGGCGGGGGCACAGTGAAAACTGCACCGCCATCATCGCCTTCGGAGAGCACAAATCCCACACACACCTCATAAAACCCGTCAAGAAAACCCTACTCTGCATGTGGGTTAAGGAAGAAGGACGACCGGCCGAGAGGCAGCGGCGGCCAACCCGGAGCGGCCACCACCGCCGCTCTGCCATCGTCTCCGCCGTCTCTTGCACACCAACCTCCGCACCACCGTCGGCACCCCACCACCATAAAGGGGTGAAATGAGCCGTCTAAGAGATAAAATGGAATAACACGTAACCCGAGGCTATGTGCTGTCTCTGGCAACACCAACCTCCACACCACCGTCGGCACTCCACCGCCATAAAGGAGTGAAATGAGCCGGCTAAGAGATAAAAGGGAACAACACGCAACCCGAGGCGTTGTGAAATAGTTGAAATACCCCTAGATCATTGTTCATCATATTACTTTTTTCATAGTATAGAATTACAATGTGCATGTGTTCATAAATTTTGCAGCTATAGCATTTCATGAGGTAATGTATCAGAATTTTGTCTAACAAACTCATGGAATGTTAAAAGAACAAATATGGTATGGTGTTTATCTTTTTCCATTTGCTGAGGAATATCACTTGTATCTTCTTGTTCTACATCAAATAACTTATATCTTAGATGTATTGTGTAGAAAAAATGTTTTTTTTCAAGTGGTTATGGACTTATGGTTAGTCTCTTACTAGACAAATATGTGATTTAGAAGTTGGTTTATAGGCTGTATTATTGGTTAATATAAATATATCTAATTGTTTTGATATGATAAATTTAATTGTTAACATATAACTTGGTTGAGAATTAGAAGGATGATGATTTCAGTTTTCCAGTGAGAACGATGAACAAGGAAATACCATTAGAAATGGTAAAATTTGAAATATATAATAAGTTTGTCAATACTGTTTTTTTTTACTTTACATTTTGTTGGTGTCGTGATTTAAACAAATTAGATTTTATCAGTCAAAATTTTAACAAGTTGGTTGACAATAATCGATACTTGCAGGCTTGCAGCCTTACTCGTATAATGTTTATAAACTTGATTTTTACTTTATTTCAATCACATTGATTAATATATGTGAAAATGAGGAAACATATATATCTTTTAAACGAAATAAAGTGAAAAACAAATATAAATCTATGAAAGTTATATGAATGCAATGAATGAGAAAATTAAAATGTCAGTAATTAAGGTTAAAATACTAAATCTGTCCATAACGAAACCTAAACCTTCAACTATTTGAAAAGAACGTCATTTTAAATTTTAACACTTTCGGTTTCATTAAACGACATGTTCTTTCTTAAACGAATAATACTCTACTAAGGTTAAAAACTTAAAATACTAAATAAATAAAAAAAATCAAGAACAAAACAATAATAAAATTATTTTGAGTCTTTAAATAGCAAATTTATGAACTTTATGTCAAAAGGAAACGCTAATGATAAAGTGACGTGCTTCTGCATCATTGGTGATGCTAAAGCGGATTAGATGTCGAGTAAAGAGTATACGTTGGTCGTTAAAATTTGGTTCATAATATAGAGACACCGCATATTATAAATCGACACCCCTTATACGTCTCATATGACACCATACGCGGTGTATAGTGTCGAAAACACTGAAAACGAAGAAAATTCAGGGGGGACTGTCAAAGGGCTATACGCCTCAATTAGCCCTATACGACACATATAGGGTTATATGATACGTATAACAAATTTCAACACTGATTACGATGAAAAATTCAGGAGCTGTCAGAAGTGTTATACGCCTCGTATAAAGTTATACGACCATCCTATATGACACATATGAAGCTATACAACACGTATAAAAATTTTAAGATGTTAATTCGTAATTTTAAGTTGTCTAAATATCGATTTCCTTTAAGGAATAAATAACATGGTACGATGATCATCATCATGATCAATAAGTTATCACAATTACAAACATAGTATTACCGACGGTTAACCCATCACAAAACAATTTGATAAACTACCATAACTTCCAAATCATAACACGATCCTAATCTCCCATTCGCTACAATGGCAATCCATCAGAAGAACTCCGATCAACCATGGATCCTTGAGGCAACGACGTTCGTCACCCTTATCTTGATCGCAGTTCATGTTCTTGCATTGGTACTCGTAAATTCTACCTTTTTAATTCATTGGGTTTAGTAATTAGATCTCTAATTCCTCAAAGGTTTTCAATTGAAGGTTTTTGCGATCTACAAATTAGCCACAACCAAACAACCTTCAGGAAGAACAGAGCAATTGAAGAAAGCTAATTAGCGGTTTCGAGTATCAAGTAAGTATTGTTAATTTAGCGTTGTGAAGAGATTTGTTTGCGTAATTATGTTATTGACACCAGAATTTCATTTGGGTTTTCTTTAATTCTGTTTTTCTAGATGATGTTCAAGATGTTTTTCGATTGCACATATGGTGTTTGATGAAATGCCTCAAAGAGATGTTTTGGGTGTTTTTGAGAAATGTCTTGTTATTCTCTCCCATTTTGTCTTTAATTAGTGTGTAAAGATTGTTTAGATGAGATACAAACATTTAAGATTCTATTGCATATGACTTTCCAAGATGATTATAACAATTTAAAAGGATCATAAGAGAGATAATCGCGTGTTTATAATCGTGTAAAGTTAGGTAGTTATAAGTTAGTTAATTCAAAGTTCAAATCTTGTTAGTGTTTCCTAATTACTTTAAATTGATTATGGTGACTTCGAGTCACACGAAGTCTAAGTGCACATCCAAACACTCTCTTAGTGTGGAAAATATTTATCTGCATCAGCCTTAACATTCATCGTTGCAGCATCGATCAGTGATTATAGTCCTGAACTTAAATGTAGTACATAGAAGAAGCGACCCGTTGAGAAGGTGTCTTGAGGTTGTACAATGACATATCTAGCATATGTGATATGTATGCATATAGAGAGTGTAAAGAGTACTAATGAGATAGTGATAGTTGAGAGGAGCCTGGATAATCCACTTGTAGGAGGAGCCGTTCCTTTTATCGAACGAAGTTGGTCCCAACCTAATGGGTTGACTCAGTTCGGGCTCAAACCAATATGGGGTATCTTTACAAGTCCCCAAGTTTAGTATGATGTAGTTTTGGCCATGTTCTGCTAGACTCACACCATTAATCGGCTTTGAGTCATCTTTGTCGTTATTTATGCTTATCGATCATTGGTGCCTTAGCAATTTCCCATAAGTGTTTAGAGTTAATAATTTGTATAATTGTAAGGATACTTCAGTTGGTTCTAATGATATTTGATCTGGACTAGATAACCATGTTGTCTAGTCGAATGCACGCATAAAGACTTCACCTGACTTGTTCATATGCAATATGAGGTTCAGATCTCTCTTTGAGTGTAAGTGGTTTTGTATGAGTGTTGTGGGTTGTATGACTTGTTTCAATACCTTAATCTGGTGTATATGCCCTGGGTCATATACTCATATCATATATAGGTTAGTGAATAACAATGAATTAAAATCTCTCTCTAGAGTGACATGTCTTTGGAATATGATGTCTTCCCTTTAAAATTGCTATATGATATACCATGGATATAATATCCCATTGTCATGCACATAGGCTAATGTAAGTAGAATGTACTCCGGCGTGAACAAAATGTAAATGGGATGCAACTTGGTCGTAGCTAAACATATGTGGGCGTAGCTTGATATTAATGTGAATGTATATGGTGTGTATTCTTATGTAAATGAGACGTATCCTGATTGTAGCTGATATATGTGAAATGGCCTAACATAGAATATACGTGGCATGTAGTGTGTCACTTGGCCTAACGTATATCGCGTGTAGCCTGGTTGTAAATGGGACATATGCCGTCACAGCTGAATATTGACGTGTAGCCTCATTTATATGGATGATTTGCGGATATAGGAGAATGTATATGAGAACCTGCCATCACAAAACATGTTGTCTTCTTTGTAAACTTGTTGGGTTATGTTCTATTAAGGAACTTGTGGCTATAACAATGAGTGATTTATAGGGGAGCTCAAGCTAGCTCACGAATAGGAATATCGCCAAAGGGCATGAAGTGATATTTTGTTAAGGGACTTGTAAGCAGTGGCGGACCCAATAAATTTTTTCGTGGGGGCGGAAATTTTTTTAGTGTTGTTGGACTAACGCTATATAATAAATTTTTTCGGTGCGGGTCTAGTCGGTTCGGATGTAGATCGCTAGTTCAACCCGCTTTTAAATTATCAATATAGATCGCTAGTTTAATCCCAAGTCTTCTTTTATCATTTTCATCACAATAATACAAGTACAACTTAGATAATCTTGGTATTTACGAAATGTCAAACCTATCAAAATTATCACAAGGACTCATACTACCAAGTAAGTTAGATGTTACTTTTATAAAATGATTCCTTAACTCTTGTATTCGCACATCTCTACCTTTAGTCACCATTTCCCCTGTGCTTTTTTTTTCTCTGCCTAAAAAATCCAAAACCTAAAATCACCAGTCACACTTTTCTTTTTTGTTTAGTAACCAAAAGTTCCAAAACCGCAAGCTTATTTTTGTTTTGTTTAGGCTAACAAGGAGTACTTGGATAATAAGATAACAAGCGTTTCTTAATTCGTAGTAAGCTTGGGTTTGTTTTAGCTGGTAATTGTTAATAAGTTTTGGGTTTGTTTTAGTTGGAAAATTGGGCTCATTTGCTAAACTAAATAAACCAATAATTCTTTTCTTTAATTAAAGTTTTATGTATTTATTTTAATGATTTTATTAATTTGTAAAAGCATTTATAATCTTTTCATAAAACTAATGGACAATGGGATCATAATTTTTTTTTCTAAAAAATATTGAAGTCAATCGTAAAAAACGAGCTTATTTGAAATTATTGTATTGTACGTTAAAACGAAACTGGATTTTTTTACTGCGGGTGAACTTGACACCCCCATACTGGTTACTACCTTCACCCATGGTAGTTCTCATCCCTTCTTATTATATCACAGGTATTCTTTAACATAATAACATTGTATGTTCATTTTAACTTTAATTATTTCACCATTCTATTAAATAAAAGTAAAACTATTACATGTTATTAGAATGTTACCGAAGCCTTCTTAATATGAAGAACGTTAAATTTTCTTTATTTTGTCATCAATTTGTTATAATGGTAAAAGTTGATACATGAGTGTGGTTTCAAAGTTGATACACGGCTCACATAAGTGTGATTATATACAAAATTTATCTCAAACACCGTTAGAAGTTATTACATCTAAAAAAAGTAGAGTTGACAAAACATGTTTTATCGTGTTTAATAAGTCAGAGATGATGCGATTAACACAAGTATCAAACATGAAAACGACTTAAACTACTTTATCTCATTTTTGTAATTCCTTTTTATATGTTTTACGGACCAATAAAGAAAATGATGAAGTCTAATTGCGTCATACAATGTTTTAAGAACCGGATCAGACGTTGAACCAGACGTCTTACTGGTTCGGTGGCCGGACTGGATTTAAGAACCGGATGACGTCATAATTATATATATAGTATATCATATATATAGTTATATATAAAATTAAATTTATAAGTAATTTATATGTATTTTATAGTTATATATAAAACTTAACTATATTTTTATATCCAACACACATATTTTTTTGATCAATACACCGTTTTTACCCATTAAAATAAAAAAAAAACAAAATTCGGTTCGAACCGGTCCGGTTTCTCGGTCCGACCACCGATTTGGAACGAACCAACCCAAAACGATTCAATGCGAACTAGACCGTCTAGGTGGCCGATCCCTAGTCGGATCGGTTGAACCGGCCGGTCCGATCCGGTCCTAAAAACAATGACATCATATACAGGTCAAGAATTACCACCTCTAAAATTGCAAACAATTACATTCCAAGGTTACATATGCCATTTTCTAAACTTGAAGGTATCTCTTTCAAGTTTCAACACCCATAATAAAAAAAACAAAAATATATATATATATATAAATAAAAAAAAATACAAATAAAAATGTATAATATATTAATATCTAGCGTCCATCACTCACCTTCTTCCACAAATCACAAACATTCATCAATGGAGAAACAGAGAAAACCTCCATCAACAATCATCAACCAAAAGTCAAAGTCAAACTACTGGATCATCACCACTCTCGAATCATCAACTTTCTCATGGATCTTCATCAGCCAATCTACACCTTATCGATCCGCAATCTCATACCTAATCTTCTTCATCTTCACCATCATCGTCCCCATCCTCTCACACATCGTCTACCAATGCGACGATTGCGACGACGATCATCGTCGCCCGTTCGACGTCATCGTGCAGCTGTCGCTATCGCTTTGCTCAGCTCTTTCGTTCGTCAGTTTATCGGCGTTTGTTAGGAGATACGGTCTCCGGCGATTCCTGTTTGTTGATAAGTTGCAGGATGTTAGTGCGAAAGTTCGTGATGGATACTCCGATCAGCTTCATGTATGTTTTCTGATGCTTTCAACTGTTTTGAGTTTGTTGATCGTGTTTGAGGTCGATTTAGGGCGAATTTTGATGAATTTGAAAGGTGATTTCAATGTTTCATATCGTCGTTGATTTGGATCGTAAATTTTTGGTCAAATTGTTTGTGTTTTTCGAAATTGTGTTTGTTATTGAGTTGTTTTTGGTGTGAATCTGGGAAGTTATCAGGTGTATCGGTTTTATTTTAGGGTTTTGACTTTGTGAGAAATGAGAGTTGGATGATTTTGCGGGTTTACGGGTTGACGGGTTGAGTTGTTAAACTTGAACACGACTCGTATTTTTATCTGTGTAAAAAACGTTAGACCTAACCTGTACATACTTGAAATCATGTAACTCGAGCACGATCTGTTTAACCTGTTTATTTAAACAGGTTGTAATCAAGTTGTAAAAATATTAGTCGGGTTAGTGGGTTTAAGAAATGGGTTGAATGGGCCAAAGACGGTTAGGGGTCATCATACAGGTCGACGAGTTGGATGTTTAACTAAGCTGGTTAAGCAGGTCAACTCAAACATTACCTGCTTAATTAAATAGGTCAACCGGAACACGATCTGTTTAATCAAATGGGTCAACCCGAACACGATCTGTTTTCTAAACTGTTTAGATATGCCAACTAATGGATTTCAGGTTGGCGGGTTGAATTGATGAACATGAGCACAACTCATATATCTATTTGTGCCGAATACATCAACATAACTTGAAGACACTTAAAAATCTCGTAACCTGAAAGCGACACGTATATTTCATTTATCTAAACAAGTCTAACAGGTAGACATGTAATAACTTATCAATCTAGTTTGTAATGAGTTGTAACAGATAAGTTAAAAATGAGTTAAAAAATGTTATAAAAGAGTTGTAATAAATTGGTTAACCGAGTTATAAAAAATGGATTAAACTTGACTGGCAGAAAATAAAATAACATGTATCAAGATGTAAATGGGTTACACAGGCTGTAAACGGATTGATAATAATTAATGAGATGGGATAAACATGTTAGATGTGTTTTTGTTTTTTCTTTATTCTTGTAAAAAAGGGTAGGCTGGGTCAAGTTGAATTTGACCCGTGGCATTGAGACACCTGTATTTCACTTTTTATTTTATTTTTTAATTTTCATCTGCATACGTGATGTAACAGCAAAAGAAACAAATTAGTACACCAAAATATAATAAAAAATTAGAACGCTACACATTGACGATCTATTTTTGTGACTAACCATATATAGACAAAATTATCTACTTAAATATTGTATTGACTTTACAAATCAGTATTATAAATCAGTTTTTCCCTATTATTCAAAATGCTTTCTCTAAAATTATTTGAAAAAAACGTTCTATATATATTTTATTCTTTAAGTTGTTATATTTTATGCTTTTATTTTTTTAATCATTCTTCTTTTCAAAACAAAAAAATAAAATAAAATCATATGGTTTAATACATCTCAGTACAGTTTTCTACTTTTTGTGATGTTTTATACCATTTTCGTTTGGTTTATACATTTCATCAACCGCTTTATAATTTTATATCTTTTTGCGGAAACTAATGATTTTAAAAATAATAGGTTAAAACCTCAAAAACCGACCGACCCACTCAACCCTCTTGGTTTGCTATGTCGACCTCAAAACCTTAGTCATCAAAACCAGATCGTGAACACCTGAAAGTGTAGTGTCATAATCACTCCTTTATTTATTTAGTGATGATCAAACTAACATATTGACCACATGACTGTTTACATATGCAGAGATCAATGAAGCTACTATGTGCATTCATCATTCCATGTTTTCTAGCTGACAGTGTTTACAAGATATGGTGGTTCAGTTCTGTTGGAAACCAAATACCTTACATTTACAACATTTACATAAGCCACACTATAGCTTGCATTCTGCTTTTGTCCTCTTGGTTGTACAGAACATCACTCTTCTTTCTTGTGTGTGTTCTGTTCAAACTCACCTGCTCTCTACAAATCCTTAGGTTTCAGGATTTTGCTAAAGTGTTTGAGAGACAAGCAGATGTGGGTTTCATCTTGAAGGAACATCTTGCGATCAGAAGGACTCTTCGTATCATTAGCCACAGGTTTCGTGCATTTGTTTTGTCGACTTTGGTTCTGGTTACAGCCAGTCAGTTTGCTTCTCTGCTTGTTACTACTAAGAAGGGCTCACTAGTGAATATTTCCACTGCTGGAGAACTTGCGGTAATCTTACATATTTCTTATGCATCTCTACCCAACGTATGCTAGTATGCTACATTTTATCTGGTCTTATTGGTTAGCAGGGTCTTGGTGGGGTCCTGTGAGTTTAGACGAGTTCTCATTGGTATAAAAAGAACGTGGAGTTTGCCTTTTTGACGTCAAACTAACTGATTTTCATATTAAAAATTGACATAATTAGGAGAATATTCAATGACTACATTTGGAACTGAAATAATTTTATGAAAACCACAATGGTACTACTATAATCATCATTCATTTTAATTTTCCAAAGGGAGAATACAATTACAAAGATAGATCATGTGCATTGACCAAAAAAGGTCAAATGGATGGTCATTTTTGGTTGTTTTTTCCCCATTTTCTTCACAGTAACAATTGTTCTTAAATTTAGTGACATAAGTATTATTAAGTAGTATTAATAATAAGTTGTGTGTTTTGATTGTGTTGCAGTTGTGCTCCGTGACACTTGTGAGTGGTTTATTCATATGCTTACGCAGCGCTGCAAAGATTACACACAAAGCTCAATCTGTTACAAGTTTGGGAACCAAATGGCATACATGTGCCACCATCGACTCGTTTGATAATGTGGGTCCCACTGAAGAGACGCCAATAGCTAACATATCTAACCGGGCTGATTACCATTTCAATGCACATGTGGACTCGGACGTGGATGAAGGAGATGAAGACGAGTTGGACAATACCAAAATGTTTCCGATTTATAGGGACACAATCTCATACCAGAAGAGACAAGCCTTAGGTGAGTTTTATTGGGTGCTTAGACTAGGAGTGTAATCGAGCCAAGTCAAATCTACAAAGTGCCAAGCGCGAGCTTGACTTGATTATAATACTTGAAAGTCGAGTAACTAAAGTATACTTTCAAGCCCAGTTCTGTCACTAAAAGAAAACGGCCCAAATGGGTGGAACAGGTCGAAAGTCATTTGAAGTGTATACAAATGCTAATGCACAAAACCTCCCAAGTTTCTATATTGGATAAAAAATTGGTATATCTTAATAACTAGATTTCATAATCATAATTAACACAATATATAAAACAAAGTATAGTAATTGGTAAAAAGTGTTGCAGGTGTAAACAACCCAACCCGACCCGTTACTCTACCCGTTAGAGTGTCCATTATGTTGCATCTAGTTTAATTGCTCATTCAAGCATTTCTATACAAACCCCATCAAGAATCTTGCTTTATGATTCAGTTTTAATATTTCAAAATTGCGTTTTTTTGGTTTCTTGCAGCGACTTATTTTGAGAACAGCAAATCTGGGATCACTGTGTTTGGAATGATGTTGGACAGAACAACCCTGCGCATGATCTTTGCCGTTGAAATGTCACTCACTCTTTGGCTGCTTAAAAAAACAATCAATTTCTCATGAACTATTTGATCTTTTTACCTTGTACAAGTTAGTTTGCTGTTCAAGATTTCGCCCGAGTCATGCTGAAGCAAATTCATAGAGATCAATGTGTAATATCACGCCTTCTTGCCACTTGGCATCCTCTAATTGGTCGCTCAAATATCAAGATTCTGATATACTGTCTGCTTCGCCTTCTGCGTGTGGTACCCCATTGGCATGCTGCAGTTTGTCATATAACCAAAGATGTCATCCTGGATTTAAGGTTTCGCTTTGTTGCCACGTGGCCTATCTGGGGTCGCACCATTTGGCATTCTATGATTGCAGTGATCTGAGGTGTCATTTAGGAATACTACTGTGAGGCATTTGTTTGTATCTTATTTATTGTTCTATACATATATCTGTATACTCATACTTGTATCTTCTCTTTGTTTGTTAGGCATTTGGTATTGAGTTAACCATTAACTGGATTAATTGGTTTCACACTTATGACAACTTAGAGTGCTTACATGGGGATGTTACGGTCCAATCATATCGTAATCGACATGTCACGTCATGACACACAAAGCCGGCCCTGAGGAGGGGCGGGATGGACTCCCGTCCAGGGCTCACTCGCTCAATTTTTTTATATATATTATATATTAAATTATAGAAAAATAATTGTAAGGTATAATACAACTAAAAACTTAACCCAATTATGTTTTAAACTAGATTTTTTGAGTCCATTTTTTTACCCAATTAATCAACTAATAGTCCACTAAAATATTTAAATATTGATTGTAATTAAAGTCCACAAACTAATTTATACCACAAATTTTGTTTATTTCAAACTTGAAATCTTACCTACGATCCACGATGTCCCAAGAAAAACTTAGCGGATTGGCGATAATAGCTATCGAAAGCAAAATATTAGAGACTATAAACTACGAATATGTTATAAACCAATTTGCTATCAAGAATGCTTGGAGAGCTTCACGAGTTATTGGTTAACTATTACGGTATGTCATTGTAATACTATGATATTACTATGTTTATTGCTAAAACATTTCTTTTTACTAAAAAAAATAGTTTATATAATTTAAGTCGTTAAGGCCCAGGGGCCTTTTTTTCGGCTCGTCCAGGGTATTAAAATCCTCAGGACCGGCCCTGGTGACACATTGCCCGATAAGAGGCTAAAAGGTGTGTCTCGATAGCGTCTAATCAAATTTCTCCACATTCAGGCTTGCATTTGGGTTCGATTGTCTAGTGCCCTCGCTCATTTGGTTTTGTGCTTTCTTTCCTCGGATAAAAATGTTTTAACTCTATTCATCGTTTGACGTAGGTTTTATAGTCCGTATGACATGGATAATCTTTTTGAATCGTATATATTTACTTTAAGAATAAAAAACAAGATCAAAAAAGATTAAAAATCAAGAAAGAGCATGAGATAATTTGTTTGTGAAAAACGAAAAAACGAACGAATGTTTATGTTTTATAGTTGGGGAACATAAAGTTAAGTTGAAATGCCACAAGCCTTTATAGTTGGGGAACATAGTTTATTGTATAAGATTTGTGTCTTTTATTTTTCATACATTCTGAAATATCAAGGTTCACATACATTCAAAAAACTAGTTTGCAAGTCTAACTTTTTGTATTTGTAAGTATGCTGAATGTTTTTTTTTTCACATTAATATTTGTTTGTTTCTTCTTGGCAATGTTTCTTCATATATACGGAATCCTCAAGGTTCATATATGCAAATGTTTAATCGTTTGTATATATTAGAAATAATAGAATGTTAGATGGTTTTTTCCACATTCATCTTTGTTTGTTTACTCTTAGCAGTTAGCAATGTGAGCTTTTATTTATGTTTTTAAGTAATTTAGTTGTTGAGTTTTAAAAGTTTATGTAATAAATGTATGCATATACGCATGTTTTAATAAGAATACAATTATTATTAGGCAAATAGGATTTTTTATAATCCAACCTATTACTTATTGGCCAATAATAATCCACACTATTAATATGGCCGATAATAATCCCAACTTTCACTTTTGTTGCCAACATTAATCTCATTAACATAATTATTAAATATTTACGCTCGATTTGCACTTGATTTCGTTCACAATAATGATTATGAATGAAATGAAAAAAGATAAAAGCTAAATCGAGCCTAAAATAAATAGAAATTGAATGTGAATGTATAATAATTATACTTTTGTGGTTACCATTGGTAACAAAAGTGAAAGTTGAAATTATTACCATCAAAATTAATAGCATGAATTATTATCGGACAAAATGTAATAGTTGGATTATTAAAATCCAATTTGCCTTATTATTATTATAAATTATTATTATACACATGTTTTAGCCGTGGACCTTACATAAAGAGGATGCAAAATGAAACACCGGGTACGTCACATGTATGCAATACAAATTACTATATTTGAATGCATATGATGTGTGATTAGTCTATTGTGTACGGTTATGTGATCTTATTTATATGCATTCAAGTACAAGGATGTAATCACTCAATTGTGTATAATGTTGCATATGAAATTTTCTAGTTGTATGTATTTTTCATCACCAATTACACATTTTAAAATCAATAATATTGTATTACATATATGTAATTGGTTAGTCTTGTCACTTGTGTATGTTTGTTAATTTAAATATATGTAAATTTAGTTTTATTTATTTTGTTTTGATCTACGTACATTTACGTAAGTTTTAATACAAGTTTACTAAATTCATGAACATTAAGTAATTGTATATAAGTTATTTATCATGCGTGCTTGCCTATACAATCTACATATATAATTCATCTCACAGATTAAATTCATAAACATTAAATAAATATGTACATGTATCATATCATGCGTTTGTAGTTTGTTTATACAATTCACATGTAATTGGTCAAACTGACTTGTTAAATCATAAACATATATGTTTCTTTATATAACCTAGATACGTTTAATTTAACCTACAAGTCTACAATGATTTTGTATTCTTCTCTCCGTCTTCTTCGATTTGCTTATTCAAATAAAAACAATTAGCATTGACAATGTATCTTTTGCATCTTTTGATTGGGTGGATAACTAATTGAATTTTTCTAGGAAAACTCGTATACTTATCTCATAACTTTACAACACAACTAATTTTCATTAATTCATCATAGACGAGACTCGATATTTGACCTCTTCTCACTCTAACTTCAAATGGTTCTATCGTTAAACCTAACCCAACCCGAATAAGTAATTGAATGATTAATATGAGACGAGAAGAGATTATAAGGTATTTTAAAAAGGTTTTTTCTATGCTACCCTAACGAATAAGAATGTCTCACCAAATTTCTAATTAGTTACAATAATAATTATTAACCGATTATAATCTTGATTAATGATGATCAATAGTTATAAATCATTAACCGATTATAATCTTGATTAATGATGATCAATAGTTATAAAGGTTGCTCAAGTCTCGTAAATAATAAGTTTTCATAAGGCTATCTGGTATGGTTTATGATTGAGGGGGGCATGAGTGTCGTATTGAATCACACTCACTTACATACCACTTCTCTCATAAATGAATGCTTACGTGCGTCAACTAATACTCACACTCATATAAGCATACCATATAACCTGACATCCTTATCCCGCAATCCTAAAATTAAACTTTTAGTTATTTTACTTTTACAATCCGGTGTAACTATCACTTATTTCTTTTAGAACAATTTTGTGTTTGTTTATATAAGACCAATTAGTTTTTGTATAGTATACCGTTTCATACATCTTTCATTTTAAATATTTATTTGAGACTCATAGAGAAAAAATGGGTCCCTTGTACATTTTGTTATCTTTCAAACATTTAGCATTTCTAATGTGTTTTTCTATCCAATGTTTTCAGAAACGAATCAGACCGACTAGTAGGATTGATAACTGGTTATGGAATTGCTCCGGTTGTGTCTATTTGGATCATTTTCATTTGAACTAGTGAATCAAATGAACCACACCGCTGGTCGAGACCAAATTTCAAAGCTTTTTTTACTTTTATTTTTTAAAATCTCATTTTTTGGTTAATTTAGTAATTTATAATAATTAATTTAGTTATTAAGTGTTAATATAATGTTTAAAGTGTAAATTCATCATAAACACATATAAAATTTTCATATTTTTATTTTGGGTTATTGGATTTTAATAATCCTAACTTTCATTTATTGGCCGAGATTAATCTCAACTCAGTAATGGTTTACAGACACTTTCAACTTTGAGTTTATTTTCTTTTAATGATCCATTACTAATTAAGAGTTAACGCCTTAGTTCTATTTATTTATTTATTTTTATGATGTGTACTGTTTATATGACCAATACACTAAGCGGAAAGTTAAAAAGTAACCATCTGGTCCGTCAATCTGAAACTTTTACACCCTAAAACCCGTTAATCTTCACCTCCTGATTTGAACCACTTGACTCGTTGGAGGTAGATTTTAGGTGATGATGGAAGTTAGACACCAAAAAACGGGCCTGATGAAGGTTGGGCGGTGGCGGGTTAAAAATGACTCAAAGTTGTACAATTTCATAAAAAAAACTAAAGGAGGTTAACTTTTAGTTAACAATGGATCATTGAAGGAAAATAAGCTTAAAGTTGGAAGTGTTTGTAAACTTTCTCAAGTTAAGATTAGTCTCGGCTAAATGAAACTTGAAATTATTAAAATCTAATAAACTAAGTATATATAAATAATAATAATTTTTTATATATGACATCATTTGGTTATCAAGTCGCCCGACACTCGAATGCTAACGAGAAAAGCGAAAAGAAACCATTGCTTTTTCTCTTATTTTATTTTTTATTCTCTTCTCTTCTTTTCATTTTTTATTGTGTTTTCAAGTTAATTTAAGAAGAGAAAAGAATAAAAGTGAAATGAAAGAAAAAAACAATTGTGTTCTAATGTTTTTTTATTAAAAAAATGAAAGAAAAATAAGAAAGTTGTGTTTCTAATATTCACTTAAGGAGAGAAAAAAAAATGAAAAAAAAATGAAGATTTAACGTTATAAATCAAAAGGAAGTGAAGAGAAGAAAAAAAATAAAAAAAAAAAGAGAAGAAAAGAGAACAAAAAAGAGAAAAGAAATTAGAAAAAAAATAATTTCTTTTCTCTTTTCCCCTTAGTAAACTCAGAAATAAAATGTCTTCTTCAATTTGAAAATGTTAATTTTTAGCCTTTAATTACCTCCTTCTTTTTCTTAAGTAAACTAAGAAAACACAATGTTCTTGTTTTCCTTTCTTTTTCTTTTCCAAACAAAAACTCTTAAAACACAATCGTTTTTTTTTCTATTTGTACTTCTCTTTTTTCTTTTCACCCCTTAAATAAATTCGGGCACAACTTACTATCATAGTATTAAAAGGTTTTAAAAAGTTATTATTAATACACCTAATTTATTTTTATCATCTCTATATACACATAGATGCATAGAAAAAGATGGTGTTTTAATAACATAAATCCGTGTTTGTATAAGGGGTATGTTATAGATACATCTTATTTATTTTCATCATCTTTATCTCTTTATACATATATATAAATACATAAAAAGAAATAGAGATAATATGATGGAGTTTTTTCCCAAATGGGTGTTGGTGGAAAATTTATTTACCAAAATAGGTAATTTGAAACTTATTTACCAAAATAGGTATTTTAAACTTTTATTTCTCTTACTTCAAATCTAATTGAATAAAAAAGTTTGTATTTAAGAAATTACTCTTTAAAAAGGTGATGTAGAAGGTCTCTAAAATTAAAACATAATATACTTTGTTAGAGTATGATATTTTATGCAATGTTTTATAATTCTTGTATAAACCTTTTCTTTTAACGTTTTGTCAAAACTAAACAATATTATTTTGTTTTATAGAAAAAGTTGTTATTTTAGTGAAAAAATTAAAACGACACTAATGGAATGTTTTATATTTAAATAATACTTTAGCATGGTTTTTTAACTTTTTAAAAATATTGATATTATTTTGTTTCTGTATGATTTTATTTGTTCTATAGAATATGTAATTATTTTAGAAGGCATCTATTTTATATTCTTTTATGCTTTTAATAAAAACGTGAATAATAAATATATATGCAACGTACTAACAAACATTTAAGTTGAACTCATGGTTTAAGTTAAATCATCAAATCAAATCCTGAAACACCCTTCAATATTTATTTTTTGAAATCAACTAACCTATTTTATATCTTTTAATAAACCATTCTCCAGATTAAATTTTTTTAAATGAAATAAAAAAAAGTATATGTGAAGGACAAAAATGTTTAAAAAACTTCATTTGTATATTCTACTAAAATGTTTTCCTTATTATACCTCTTAAATTAAGTAAAAAACATTTCAAAAAACATATATGAAAAACTGTGTACAAAATTAAAAACAAAAACATTACAAAAAATGTTTTAAAATGAAAGGAAAAAAGAATATATGAAGGAACAAAAACGTTTTTAATTCTAGAAAAAACGTTTCAAAAATAAAACGTTAAAGAAAAAGGTTTAAAAAAGACTTATAAAACATTTTGAAAACTTTTTATAAAATATCACACTCCAACAAAAAAATATTACTTTTAATTTTAAAAACTTTTTCCTTCACCTTTATAAATAATAACTTATTAAAGACAAACTTATTTGTTTAATAAAATGAGGAGTGAGAGAAAAAATGTTTAAAAATACCCATTTTGATAAATAATTTTCAAATCACCCATTTTGGTAAATAATTTTTTCTCCAACACCATTTCGGAAAAAAACTCTAATATGATGTTTAAATAACAAAAAAAAAATATATTTCTATAACACAATCCTTTTGTATAATCCAAACCTTTTAAAAACATTACTTTTATCACTTGTATTGCAAGCCCTAACTTCACCAGAAAGCAATCGATCAACAACAATGGAGAAATCAAAGATTGGAAGAAGATTTGAAGGCAAAGTTGCAATCGTCACAGCTTCAACTCAAGGTATAGGCTTCAGTATCGCTCATCGCATTGGTCTAGAAGGTGCCTCCGTCGTCATCTCCTCTCGCCGTCAGGTTCACCTTCATCTTCCTCCTCAATTCTCAATTTCCACTCGAAATAATCAATCATGAACATCATATGCAGCTCATTCATCACTTCTGCAAGTCAATTTGAAGCTCAGTTGCTATAACTTCAGTTTCTTAAGGTGAATTGGAAGTGATTATGTTCTGTTTGTTTGGTTATTTGTGTGTATTGTTGTAGAGAAATGTTGATGAGGCTGTGAAGAAGCTTAAGGCGGAAGGAATTGAGGTGTTTGGTTTGGTGTGTCATGTTTCTAATGCACAACAGAGGAAGAATCTCATTGATCAGACTGTTCAGGTGAATTCTTATGAGTTTTGATAATCTGATTTCATGTATGTATTGGTTTTGATTTGCCTCTTAATTAGGGATGTGTTCGTTCATTAAGAAAATAACTTTACGAACGTTTAGCGAACGAGATTTTTTGTTAGTGTTTGTTCATTGAGGAAATTAATTTGTTCATGAATTGTTCACGAACATAACGAACGCAAGCAGAGGCAAGAGAACGCACAAAAATATTCATAACTATTAATGAACACAAACGGAATTTTCTAAAGAAAATAAAAATACAAACCATCATATATTCATTTCATAATTAAAATCACAAACATTATGTAACATCCACCAAAGATAAATAAATACTTAATATAATTATTTCAAATATAACTTTTAAATGAACGAAAACAAACGAATGTTAACGAACACATTATCGAACAATAAGTACATAAATGAACGAAGGCAGCCTCTGTTCATGTTCGTTTGTTTAACTAAACGAACAAAATTTTCTTGTTAGCGTTCGTTCATTTAATAAATGAACGAACATAAATGAATTTCCCCGCCGAACGGTTCATGAACTATTTGTTGAACGTTTGGTTCGTTTACAACTCTACTCTTAGATTATGATTATGTTGTTCATGCGCTTATATTTGCACAATTTCAGTTAAATTATCCGTACGATTCAATCGGTTATGCATCTGGAATTCCAACTTGTTGGTTATAGTTATTGTTGATTATGAAGCTTTGTTTGATCCTAGTTTCTTTGCTTATGGCTGCAGAAATACGGGAAAATAGATGTAGTAGTGTCGAATGCTGCTGCGAATCCCTCGGTTGATCCCATTCTCCAAATGAAAGAATCCGCGCTGGACAAGCTTTGGGAAATCAATGTTAAAACGTCTATATTGCTTCTTCAGGTTAGCCTAGTTTATAAAACTGGATATCCATGAATTTGGGTTGAGTTGGGTATTGCTGTGTTTTTTTATTATGAACCATGTAGACCAATTATGTGAGCGTATCAGTGATAACTAGACTTGAAGATTTTAACATGTACTAGATGTTGTGAATCACTTACAAGAATTCTGAACTAGTTTTGATAGGAAAAACAATAAGTTTGATCTTAAAGAGTCTTACTTATTTGATAATCTAAAGTTTATATGATGTAGAGAACCGGGAGAATTGGAATCACATAAACACCTGTATATTTTATTATGGCTGTGATACATTAGGCAATTATGTCACTGTATAAATTTCTATTTCCCACTATATCCAGTATGCATTACATGCGAGTGTTTATGTGGTTCTTTACTTGAAATAGTTTGAATGAAATATGCGCCTATATATGTGTTAGACAAACTCACACAGATGGCTAGGGTTTAATAAAAAGGAATGATACGACACCACATGGTCTACGTGTCTCATTTTTCGCCCATCGTCTCCTCCCTAACCAGGTGTTGTTAAACGTACCCCCTCTCACAAACTTGATTGGCCCGTCATGATTAAAAATTAATTTTCCTCTCATAGGGGTATGTTCAGGGGGAGTTATGTCTAGCCACACCCCCTAACCTTTTTACTCAAACTCCCTTTTTGGTATATTTTATTATCCACACAAACATTTATATGTCTATGTATACTAATTTTTATCATATTTTGAAAAGTAACAAGGTTGTGCACTAAAAATCACTGTTTGATGTTTGTTCAGTGACATAACTCTCTCTTCTCAGTTTCAACAATCTTAGAAGGCAAACTTTATGACATCTAGAAATACAAGTCGGTATTCTTTCTTGTTATCTCAACTTATTTGAACAGGATGCATCCCCTCACTTGACGAAAGGTTCATCGATCGTTTTCATTTCCTCTATAACTGCTTTCCGACCGCCAGCAGGCTTGGCTATGTATGGTGTCACAAAGACCGCTCTGCTAGGTCTTACCAAGGTATCAGCGCGATCTTTAGCATCTGCCATAATTAATCGAGTCAAAAGATAAGATACATAAGCAGTTGTTCATACTATCGTATATTTATTATTTCTCCTGGTATTTGTTTAGGCTCTTGCAACCGAGTTGGCCCCACATACTCGTGTGAACTGTGTCGCTCCCGGGTTTGTACCTACACACTTTGCTTCATACATTACCAACAACGAAACCATGGTAAGCGTCGTCTACTTCAAAATCATCTTTCTAACTTTGATTGTACAATTGTCTTTCTCATGATTGACCTTTAACAAAATGTCTAAAATACCCTCCAGAGAAAGTCCCTAGAAGAACAGACATCCCTCAAAAGGCTCGGGACGACAGAAGACATGGCGGCAACCACTGCTTTTTTGGCTTCTGATGATGCTTCATATATAACCGGTGAGACGATTGTGGTTGCTGGAGGCACCCCTTCAAGGTTATAAATGTTTTTTACTCCTCTAGCTTGTGGTTGCAAACCGGTTCAAAGTCTGGAGATGATTATTTCTCGGGTTACAGTCACCTGTTCCTCGAGAAATCTGCTTGTTCGTAATAGAGTTGGTAAAATGTGTGTTTTTTTTAATAAAGTAAATTTAAAATAATCTTAAAAACATTGTTTCAAGTACAAACATGTTTATACAAAATATTGTGGTAACTCGTTGCTACAAAATCAGACGGTCTTATACGTTCTAAGCTTGCTTGCATTTCGTCACTTTTGACGTATGATTTCTATACCATCAATTTAATAGTTGTGGATCTACGCTAAGGACTTTCGGGTTTTACTCGCACATGAACAGCCCTCGTTAATTCGGGTCTCCCCGTATGCATAGAACAAGCTCTTGATTATTGACCGTTTTAACTCGTATCTCGAAACTTGCAACTATAGCATCGATGATTTTATGTATGCGTGTTGTTTATACATCTAACCAGCGTAAATGAACACTAACATACAGCGCGGAGAAGATGAGAAAAAAAGTAACAAGGAATGCTGCAAATATGAATAGTAACACAATTAATTTTTCAAAGAGGAGCTTAAGATAATCGAATCGAATAAGCTGATTTTTAAAATTTCAAACACTATTTGAATTCGATATGAATTCAAATTTGAAAATCATTTGTTGAACTCGAATTGAATTTGAAGTTTTAAACGAGAATCGAATTTGAAAAGGTTTGGGATTTGAATTTATTCTGTTTGAATTTGAAAAGTTTTAAAATTCATGTCTACGTGAAAGATTCAAATTTCAAATAACCAAACAAGTGTAATATCCAAAAACATTCTAAGTGTCAAATAAATACATTAAAAACAAGTCATATGATAAAAGGTTTAAATTAAGAATCAAACTAATAAGTATTCGTACTTCATGGCTACAAATTTCTAAGATAATCGCCAATTAATGTATGTTAGAACAATTTAAGTTGAAGAAAAATATTGAATTATTGATTGATAAAAAACCTTATGGTAATTAAATTATAAGTAAAACTAACCAATTGGAAACGATTTCACCCTAATGTAGGGGTGTTATTCGGGTTTTTTAATCGGGTTTCGGGTTCTTCGGGTCGGGTTCCTCGGGTTTTTAGATGTAGAAAATCAACCCGAAGACCGAACCAAATAAACTATATTTAATCGGTATTCGGTTTTTGGTTTTTGGGTTTATTCGGGTCGGGTTAATCGGTAATCAGGTTGGTTCACTTGTAAATTTAAAAATCAAAGACAACATATTTTAAAGTGTTTCGGTTTGGTAATTGAATTTGACATCTCTTCACAAACAAGTTTGGTAGTCATAGTTGAAAAAAAAACAAAATCAACCTCTAAATCCACATATTGCTTGAACATATGCTTAACATAACCAATCATCATAACTGTTATTGCACGAACAAAGGTAAAACAATAACACGTTATCAGGCATATACAACGTGTTTCCTTTATATTATTAAGCTCGGACATACAAGGAGTAACAAACATATATTTAAAACAAATATATGATAATGCTCAAATATGGAATCACTATACCTTGTTTGTAATCGGTTTAAATGGTTTAGTATGAAAGATGGACTGATGGAATGATCGACTTTAAAATTTGTGTCATGGATTGACATAGAGTGATGGAAGGATTGATCGAGTTCATAAAAAGTTAAAAACAAATGACGTAGATAAAATCTTAAAATATGAAATATGGATTGTCAATTATGACGATATGGTATTCGGGTTATTCGGGTCAACCCGAATTGCCAAAACACAACCCAAAGACCGACTTAAATAATAATTTCATATTCGGGTTTGATTGTAATCGGGTTCGGTTTTTTCGGGTTATGCCTTAATCGGGTTCGGGTAAAGTATAATCGGGTTAGGTATTCGGGTTCGGGTAAAAATGACACCCCTACCCTAATGGCAAGCTCTTCTTTTTGTCTCCATTACTCCCTACAACAAAGATGCATGCAATCGGATCCTTATTTCGTAACTTCATAATCGTCTGTATTGTATAGTATGTGTGGACTTGAGAACGAGAATGGTAGAAGCCGTTGAACTCAGTTAGAATTTTAAAAGGGGGAAGGAGAACAAAAAGCATCAATTTAGGATTTGAGAAGAGAATCAGAGATATGGAAAATTAATAACGAGATATTAATATTGAGATTTGTATTTTCTAATAAGTTAGTATTATATTACAATATTAAATAACTAGGTTATAGACCCGTGTATTACACGGGATTATATAGAAAATTATATAATTATATAATGTGTACATAAGTTTACGTAAATGGGATATTTTATTCCGTACAACAATAAAAAAATAAAATACAATTACAAATCATAAATTTTAAAATACTTCTTGTACATGATTTTTGTTACTTAGTTTGTAATTTACCATAGTTTGTAATTTACCATATTTATCAATTATTAATAGCTGAAGTACATCTCAATATTTTACCTAGACAATGAGACATACAGTGGACCATGTGTAATAACTGTTTGTTTCAAAATAAACCAACTCCACATAAAATATAGAAATATAAAGTGATATTTTAATATAAGATATCATTAAAACCATGACAAACTGCTATCGTTATTGTTGTATCATAATAGGTTCATGATTTAAATTCGTCGCACAGAGTTTTAAGCAAAAGAGTATATGAAACAAAAAGAATTTTAAGAACACACTATTATCAAACATTAAAATTACAAAAATACATTCTCATTATTCACACATATTGAAAAGAAGAATTTCACTATGAATATTGAAAAAGAATAATAATTAGTGATTACAGTAATAATTTCCATAAATTACAAAAATAAAATATAAAAAATTACATTAAGTAGAAGACCAGTAAAATTAGAGCAAGTCAAACTACTTTGAGGCCCAAATGGTTTATGAGAGGCTAGAGGTTTACATAGATTTTCTTGTATGTATAAATCATAACACTATAATTTGAAAATCATCACAATCAAATTATGGGGATAATAGAATGCTAAAATGTACAAAAAAAACCTCTTTAACAGGAGAGAATCATACACCTATATAGAAATAAAAGATCTAACTATGGTAAAAATGAAAAGAGTATCATACGATTTTATACAATTATTAGCTACAATGTATGGTTGGTACTTAGTACAGATGCTATTAACTTACAAGCACCTATTGATGTCACAAATACAACTAACAACCACCTCTAATTAAGTATCTACAATTGTGATTCGGTTCTTCTAATCATTTTTACTTGGCTGAAAAACAGACCGTTTGCACTTTGCATAATCTCCTCACTCTTTTTTTTAATTTATCATTTCCAATATTCCCCCTCCGTCACTGCCACCGGCTCCTCCACCGCCTATTCTAGCTGATGGTTAACCGGTGAATATATGTTGTTGCATCATAAGAAGTATAAAAAATTAAAATTATAAACCATGTATTACTTGAAGTCCACCTCCTGCATATAAATGTCATCTCAGGAAGTATAAAAAATCAAAATTATAAACCAGGTATTACTTGAAGTCCAAATCACCTTTCTTGATGCATAAATCACCAATAGTTAGCTTCTCTTCTTTAGGAATGTAATGTAAAGCATTTAAGATTATTTAGCACATAAGCATGTGAAGATCAAGAAGTGAAAGCAATATTCTCTTCTTGGAGGTAAATGTTGTACTTTCAATGATTCAGATTGTTCAGAGTTTTGACCTGAAGTTGTTGTTGACATTGCATCTAAGATTGGTTCCACACTTAGAGAAGCTACCTTCTGATTAACATGATTCAGTATATCTCCTTTCCCACCATTGTCCTTAATGCCTAGACAAACATCATTCTAGTTGCATGACAGAAACATGTTTTCTACCTGTTGAGACCAGAAAAAAAAATCAATGTTATGTCACTACAAGATACTCAAATTCAAGTGATCGTGCATTAAACCACACCTCTTTCAACTGTTCAGAGGAGAAGATAAAGGACATGACTTTTCACATTAGTTAGCATCCTTTAAAAAGATGCATAGCAGAGCGTATGATAACCAAGTCATAGAATAATAAAAGACCAAAACATTCTAAATCTTAACGAAAAACAGATAAACACCTTAATATTAGTTGCCTACTCTGTTCCTTTTAATTTTGATCCATATAACAAAATACATGCAATCAAAGACTTCCGAGCCACTTAACCATAATTTGGAACAACGTATTTTGAACAAAATACAGTTTTGGAGGGTTATTACTTATTAATCTAACTAATGAAACAATTCGTTAATGTTGTCTTACTGAATTCACTTGTTAAATAGTAGAAACTGTCAGCTTAACCAAGTCATCTTTGTTCAAGACAAAATTTTCTGAAAGCAATGTCAACATATTATCCAGCATATCCATAAGTCTAGAATATACTTCACTAAATGATCTACAAGCAAAACATAAACTTAAATCAATCAACTGAACTTGCACCAAACATTCAAGAATCTCAATAATCACTTAGTTATTAAGTTTGCTTATTTACAAGTAATCTTAACACTTACTTATTTGCACCATTCATAGTTATATCCTCCAACCCAATGCTAATCACATTAACCCACTTCTCAACATTCCCTTCTTCTCCATGTTTACCCTCATTAACATCTAAATCATTTTCACCTTCTTCCAGTTTCCTTCCTAATTCTCACTATCAGCATCACCACCACTTATATCCACTTATATCACTACCAGTATTAGAAACCCATACGCAACAATAAATACTCAAATTCTTCGATTGGCGATCTTCAATCAGACTTACAATCATAGCAGCGATCAAGAGCGGAAGTAAAGAATTCATAATGCCTATACAACATAAAAAGAATGTAACTTTTTTCAAGAAAATAACATCACCAACACAAAAACCACTTACCATAAGATCTTATATCAACTTGTTTTAGCTTTCTTTGCAACTTGTTTTAGCTAGTCAAATAAACTTTGAAAACCAACATGGTAAGCAAAGCTGAACAATTGCATAAATTAATTGATTAAAATTTCATGAAATCAGTTGTTTCTAAGGAAAACATATCAAATGACAAAGTAATATCTAATCAGAAATACATCAAAAACACATACAACAGATATTCAATATTGACCCATACTTCATCGTCAGTTTGATGTAAGTCGAAGAAAGAATCTGTGATGGAAATCCTAAGCAAAAATCAAGAAATTAAACTTGTATTTAACCGTATGAGATGAAGATATCGAACACATAGTCAAAAGATAATGAAATTTGACTAACTTACCTATTGGGAGGAAGCTTTACCAAAATTCAATAAAACATATGGTGAACAGGTTTAATCAGGTTTCAATCGTGGGTTAAACGGGTTTCCGATATAATCGTTTGAAGATGAAAGTAGGGATTTTGTGAAACTAACCTAGGGTTTCGGTGGTTTGTTGAAAGAGCGTGATGAATATCATGCGGGTCATCTGCATAAGGGTTATTAGACCCACCCGAGAGGAATGGAAGATGGGCGGGAAAATGGTGGGGGAGAGTGGATGTAGGGATGACACGTGGCATTAAGTGTAAAGGATTATTAGTATAGATTATATATAAAATATAAATATGTATATTTACCTTAAAATTAATTTATTTATAATTAAAACTATATATATTTGTAATTCAAATATCGAATCGAAAATCACAAATTCAAGATTCGATTAGGTAACCTATTAACCGGATCATGGACCCTAAAGAACTTGGTGTTCATTCACTCACTTTTGTTGATGCTCGTGTTATGGGATATAAATCATACGCTAGATAAAAAATTAAAAAAGAAAAAAAAATTAAATACATAATTTCAAGTGAAACACCAAAGCAAGTTAAAGTGAGAAGTGGAGTACCCAAAAGTTATTCACACGTAAATCTCGACACCCTTGTTTAATGTCAATAACCAATTATTTCATTTTTAGATAATTTCTGTCTATAAATAACATAAGCCTAAAAAATCACACGACGAAATCTTGTGTCTAAGTTTCTAATTCTTTGACTGTTACGTTAGACATATGAAAAAGTTTTACAGGGTTATCCCCGAGAATTGTTGAAAAACTTTGAGCCATGGGCGAATAGAGAAAAACAGAGTCTTTATTATATAAAGTGAATAATCTATATAAAAAATTTTAGGTCATGTGTGAGAAAAAACGAGACCCTAGTTCAATCAATCAATCGTTCTGACCTTATGTATGCCGACAATTCTTTTACCGCCTACACCCCAAATCCAAGTTATTTTGCTTGAGTTTTAAAATGGATTTAAATTCTAGTAATAAGTAAATGGTAGTGGGCTAAAATAATTATAATTTTAATGGGCTCTAATGTTTGTTAGGCGTAAAAAATAAAATAATCATTTTAATAATCATTATACATAAATATTATTCAAAACAAGTAAATTATCTCCTATGTAATACATTATATTACTAGTTTAGAAACACGTGTAGTACATAGGTTGAATGTAAATATTAAATTAATAGTTATATATTAATATTTAAAAATTATAAAACAATTTTTGAGATAAAATATGATTGAAATTACGTATAATAAAACACAAACAACATTTTTTCAAACTTTCATCTTTAATAAATATTTTTTTAAAAATTATTTAAATGACTGAAGCCAATCTAAACATAACAACATATTTAAATTTTAAAGTTTATATTATAAATAATTAGAGAAAATATAAATTATACGCTAAATACATCGGCCCATCCCACTTTCCTTTGGCCCAATACGCGGTTAACTTAATCGATTACATGTAATTAATTGATTGACCGAAGCCAATTTAACATGAAACATTGGGTTAGAAAATTTATATAATCAACACCTATTATGGTAGAGTTAAAGGGTAAAACCAACTCATGCATACCTCTATACGTTTCATAACATCTTAACCCTATATATTTTATAGGGGATTCGTAATTCAAATTTTTAGATAATCTGAGAGTCGTGTAATCATTTTTAGTGGTTACTTGAATTTCTCAACCGAATAAAATTCAGAAAATATCAAGAACAAGTATGATGATTCTGTGATGAATTCGTGAAGTATGACTAAAAGATTAATTTCAAATTTTAATGGGTTAGGGACCACTCAAATGTACACTCAATAAGACTATTAATTGTGACCACAGATAAAGTTAAAATATTATGAATGATTAGCGAAAATATAAATAACACGCTAAAGCACCTTAAAGTTATGAGTTTAAGTGAGAAGTTGTAATCTTCATCTTTTTATTTCACTATTTCATATTCACACCTAAATTTCAAACACCTTTGTATGATCTCAGTCGCCTTTTCCTCCATTTTTAGATGTTCTTCGTGTATAAAGAAACCATTAGCCCGAAAGAGTGCATGATCAAATTCTGAAGTAGCTTTACACGTCATAAATGTTTGGGTGAGAGGTAATGTGGTGTCCACGGAGATGCAAATGCTGCTTCGTGTAGAGGTTGTGGTGATTCCACCCAACTTTGTCAATTTTTAGTCGGCCAACGGCCAACCACCCTCACCCTCAACCTCCGCTCACTAACCCCTTCAAAAGCATTTGATCTCCATGGATGCCCCAATACCTTTCCCTCTCAAGCATTAACACTCGAAGGATCGTTTGAAAAAATGTAAAACCAGAAGCATACATAGATCTAACTTTAGCGTTTATATGCCTATTCATTTTGCGTCAAATATATAGCATTATCTTCTTCCATTGAGATGCTAGTCAAGTGACGAGGATACCTTCTTTTAAATATTAACAAATTTAACTACTTTTTGAATTTGAAATACAAATAGCATAAAATAAAAAGGATTTTCTCTTAAAATGTGTTATTTTCAAATAAACACTTATTTAAATTTAATACTATATTATTGGTAAATACCTAATTTATCTCATATTAAACGGAAAACTTCGCAAATTAATAAGCAAGTTTAAGAAATGTTACAATTAGATCACTCATATTTTTATTTGTTTCAATCAGGTCACTAATATTTTTATTTGTTCCATTCAGGTCACTAAAATATTAGGAGTGTTCCTATTAGGTCACTCATATTTTTTTAATTCTTTTAAATAATTCACAAAATTTTTAAATAATTAAGTTTTTTTGTGGATATTGTTAATTATTTCAAATTTTTTAAAATATTTTTACAATTTATTAATGACCTAATTAGAACAATCCTAAAATTTAGTGACCTGATCGAGATAATATAAATTTATAAGTGACCTGACTAAAACAAAAAATAATTATAATTTAATTAATTAGAAAAATACTCAAATTTGATTACTATTTTATAAAGTTATTCCCATAGTAAAAATAAAAATTCTTAAAAATGCACATTATATAATTTGAAATCGTATCTTTATAATCTTTATACCCAAGTTAATATTGCTTGCCATACAAGTATATCATCGTTAATAATCTAGAGTTGAAGAGGTTGAGAGTGTCATATATTTCTAGTAGGGGTATTTCAACCAAGTGAATTTGAGTTATTTAAAATATTTGAATTTTAAATTCTTAAAAATGAATATAAATTCGATTCAAATTTAAATCATATTTACTATATTCAAATAGAATAAACTTATTCAAACTCGAGTCGAATTGAAATTTATTCTAATAAACTGAAAAAAATATAAAATAAAATTAATCACTACATTTCTGAAAGTTTTAACAATTTAATTCATTAGTCCATTTAAAATAAATATAAAGAGCATGAAAACATAATCAAACAACATCAATATAGTCCCAAATAGACATGTAGTCCACACAACATCAAAATACTCCCCAAACATAGCCCAAATCCATACTAAAAACAATATAAAATATGAAAACTAATATACTATAATATATATTACTATGTATAAGCCACTAGTTTAAAAACTCGTGAATAAATATATCAAATTAAAGTTAATATCTAAAAACTATAAAATAATTTTTGATATAAAATATGATTGAAAATACATATAATTAATTACTTTAGATAATAAAACAATAACAACATTTTTCAAAACTTTCATCTATAAACAACTTTTGCTTTAAAAAAGTTGTTTTGTAAACACTCCAATTTGTTTTTTCTGAAAACAACTTTTTTAAAAAATGTTATTTTTTTAAAAGTTCTTGGTATTAAAAACTTCATATTTTATAAATCTTGTTTATTAAAAATATTTTTAATAGAAATACATGTTTTTGATTTATCAAACAAATTGTTTTATAACTTGGAAAATATATAAATAATATTATTAGCATTTAATGTATCATTAAATGGTTAATTTTTATTTTGGTAACGACGCCTATCTAAATCAGATGTGGAGTATAGGTGGATAGTGTAGAAAAATATAATGCATGTATATGTATATTCTGACGTAAAAGCTAAGACATCAAGAAACCTGGATGCAAACCACGTCATAACTACACCTACACCTTTATACAAACCCAAAACGTTTGAAAATAAAAACAAAACAAAATCTGGGTTGGGTGCAAACGCAAATAAAAACATATCGCAATTGTTGTTATTACACCGTAAAACCCAAAGCGTATCCTATCATAAAAATGAGTTTCAATCACTCGTAAAACCAAAGGTGTATTATGTCATAAAAGTCATACCCCATTATAAAAGTGATTGTCAATCCGCGTTTTAAAGACTTTACAATTGATTGCAAAACAGCAACACTAATTCCAGCTATACTAACTGCTCTAATAAAAATAGAGATCAACACACAATATGATCATTTTATCCAAAGGAAATAAAGATGATAGGAGTTAATTAAGTAATGTTAGGAGCAAGTTCCCCAAAGACCACCATTTTAGCTAACACTACACTTCAAAACACATACAATTCAAGAACCCTAAAGCAAATACTGATCTAAATCCAAAAGAAGCTATAGTACTTTTAACTTAAATTCATTCCATAAGGTTTAAGTTTACTCGAAATCATCGATATATCTAGGCAAAGTCAATACCCGAACCTATAACCTTTGATAGATGGTTCAAAACACATTATTCTTCATGTTGGCACCATTTGCCAAAGGATTGTTTTAGGTGCGTTCTTGACTTCTTCCATTAGCTTCAAACGACTCGAGTAAACATCGCGCTTAAATCCCCTTCATCTCGTCCCTATGATCTACGCTACAACACACACAAACTTTAGCAAAGTGTCAGATGATCATTATCAGATCATAAGAAAGAAATGCAACATTCTACAAAAGAATATGATGAAATGCAGTGTCATACCATATAAACCGATGATAACGATGGTTATGCATTCTCAGGAGCCACTGAGGCTTTGATCCGTTCAACGGTGCACTTGATAAGACTATTAACTGTCGCGACCGAGCCTAGAGACAGCTTCGCTGTGGGAACCGAATCAACGAGAATCTGAAATGCAACTGTTAGTAAAGATCCACCATTTCCAACCTCTACAATTCTCCCCCCTTGATGTTTCACCGCTCCATCGGGCAGTATAGCGAAGCCAGATGGTAATAAAGCCACATAATCGGGGTCACCACCGCTTAGCACCACGTTCATTGCTGCAATATCTACGGGCGCGTAGATCACATACGAACCCGTTGGATCATGTGAACTCTCCTGAAGTATGAGCATGTTCCCCTGGCTAGAATTTGCACTCTAGAACATGGTATATAAATAAAAATATCAACAGTCTAGTATGTTACATGTGACACATATTCGTGTCGTTTTATGTTTTTATTGGAATTTAAGGCTTACATTGACGCGTAGAAGCGACACGCAGTTGCCTGGATCGCGACCATTGGCGATATGCGCCATTTCTTGAACCAATCCACCATTTGATAGAATGTCCCACTGCATATATGTAACATAGAAACAATGAATGTACTTTTCATTTAAAGAGTTTTATAAAATGATATTGTTTATGTTTGTGGTTAAATGTTGTTACCTCAGTCCTAGAGTTTTCGTCACGAAGAAAATCGAAAACTTGTTTTGGTGGAACGGGGACCCAAAACGATGTGGCAGCGCTTAGCACGATACCAGGGGGTCGGCCCGGGTCATCAATACTCTTTCTAGTCATAACTCGGACATCATCTGCCCCGCTACCAGATAACGTTGTCCATGTGTGAGAAGTCGAAGCGCCAACGCCATTGCAAAAACTTAAAACCATTCGCTCGGAGAGTTTCAACATACTCTTTCGACCTTCTAGGGACGTGATAACTGTCCAAACATTGTTTATCATGGTCACTTTCATTGTCAAACAAATGTTTTCATGACAGGATCAGACTGGAGCAGGTGCCTGACTGGTCTAACTGGATTTTAAATACTCGTTCGAACCAACCGATTGAACTGGATTTAAATTTTTTTTCTTTTAATTTATTTTCTTTAGAGACGTTAATTAATTCTTCGAGGCATGAAGCTCTATATTTGACGTTTGATTTATTTAAGTCTCCAAAATTATATTTTATGTTTTATATATTTAAGTCGCAAAAATTACAAATATATAATAAAACATAAGACACTTTCATAATTTGTTTTTAAATAAATATATACACAATTAAAATTCTTATGATACTTATGCCGTTATCTAGTTATTAAATCTGGTCTAGACTAATCGGATGTGGACTGGTATGGCGATTATTTGATATCAAGTTTTCAAAACACGAAGTAAAACCAAAAGATTAGCTTATATAAATGAAACATTTTAAATAGTTTAACAAGTTAGACCATAAAAGTATATTTTTAGTCCATAAAACTTCTCAAATAATTTTGTTAAACAAAACTGAATTATTTAAATAACAAAAATCTTATTATTATATTTGAGATGGTAACCATTTATAAAATTCTTAGAACTTTTGGACTAAAGGATTTTCAAGTTACCCAACCTGTTAATTTTATAGGTTCGAATTTTTTAGCGACTCCTAATCTACTTTAAATCCATTTAACCCGTCTAATTTAACAACTCTAATTTATACAAGATTTACCTCCGATGTCGCCCGCAGGAATATTATTAGCCATTGCACTCGCAAGCCGTTCACATTGTCTCTCGAGCGTTGCTACCCATCGTCGTGCCCCAAATGCTAAACCAGAGTTCACTAGTAACCGATAAATATCGTGAACGACTCTCTGATCATCAACTTCAACATGTTCAACCCACGTAACCTTAACAAAAAAGCAAAACAACAGTATAGTTAAATAGTTAATTATAGTGGCTTAAATTACATTAGTGTAACTTAAGTAATAAACATATCCCAAATAATCAAATAAATCATATATATGCACTAGTTACTAGAGTTTTTGACAATGCTACTACTCTTATAAATCAGCACAAAATAGAACTTGAACCAAAAGTTACCTTCGAGTAGCCATTGGGAAGTTCTTGGATTATACAGCCCGATGGCCTTCTTCGAGATCTTGACATCGTTGCAGGGCGTAACAAAGTAGTATTCTCGCGTTGGGACAAGCGGCGAAGGGACTTGATACTCGGCTGTCATCTGTAAAACGCGTATCGCGTTAATTATATGGTTTTCTTAAAGTTTCAAAATCTTAAATTTCATCACTTTTAAGCATACATTGTTTCTAATTTCCTAGAGCTGTTTCTTGATCATATGATCCACACTAAAGTTCTTTATCTTTGGGATTTTCTAATTTTTTTTCTTTTAAATGTTTCTTGTGACATCTTTTTTCTTTTAAAATTATTTTAGGTACAAGTCTTCGAAACATAACCGCCCGAAAAGCACAAACTTACAAGTATAACAACACGCGGCAAAACGCGTGTAACCTCGCTCCTAGTATTTATACACCTTTATAAGATTAAAACTTCTTGTACACACATTATAACATAAGTTTATTTATTCATAATATTCTAATTACCACTTGTAGAGCTCCATTATAGTTTCCAGCCACTCCAGTTGAAAGCACTTCTACAGTCATTGCCCTTGAAACAATATTAGAAAACACATTTGACCACTGATTCTGCAAAATCATCATCAAATACAATTAAGATTACAATTTAACTCACTTCATATTATAACTTCAACACATATTACCACATCCAGAATCAACAACATTGATATATTCAACAATGTTGAATCCCTTGAAGCTTCTGATTTCAATCCCAACTGTTTCGGCCCAACGCCTCTTGCAAACGTTTGCGCGTATTCTTCTTCATTTAAGGTCTCTAATGAGTTATCAGAGCTTAAAATCCACAATGGCTCACCAGACTGAGCCATTGTAACCAGTTCCTCCATTGCTGCAACCGCTAGCTCGATTATAACTGGCTTGTCGGCCTCGGTAGTGCCTGAAACGGACCGCAGGAGGCTGCTGGTTCCAAACATATCGTCTACCATCGCGGGTTGTGAGCTAAAACTCGCGATTGGTAGGTCAAGAGAGCGCGGTGGTCCGTTGTGTGGGAGGTTTGGGTAAGCTAGCATTGGTTTGCCAACATATTTTGCTGCAATTCCTGATATCCTATCAATCTGTTGAATTCACAAAGAAAGAATTATGCTTTAGATTGTAGAGATGACCAAAAGAAAAGAGTTAAATTTTTGATGATTTGATAAAAATAATTATTTTTCTGAAGTTTAAAACATTAATTATAATTCAAGAGTTTCATCATTTGTGTTAGTTTGAAATTTTGAATCAAAAGTTTTATAATTTGTTTTAGTATTTTTGTACTAAAATTGAAACAAATGTTGGAACTTTTATATTGATAACAAATTAGAAAAAGTGAGAGACAACCCAACTATGTTGGAAATTATATTTTTCATAAATTTGTCATTAAATGTTTTTTTTCTACTTTTTTATCGAGAAAACTGATGAGCGACTTAGTTTTCTAGTAGTGTGAAGAATTATGGGTTTAGGGGTTTGATCGATTTACCTCTTCGCGAAGGCGAGCATTTTCGATTCTAAGGTGTTGTTCGTCGAATGACATCTCCCCAATGGCTGCAGGACCGCCACAATTGGGACAAGTAGCATTGTTGAGGGCTTCTTTGTATCGTATGTTGTCCATTCGTAGCTTTTCGTTTTCATTCCTCAACTGTGAGTTCTCGTGGCGTTCGTGTTGAGCCTAAATAAAACAACATGTACAAAATGCATAACTTTAGCAGCTAGTAATATATATTGTGCAAATTGTATCCAACAACATTTGTAACACATTTTGTTAGTATGTGTAAAATACCTTCATTTGAGTTCTTTTGTTTTGGAACCAAAATTTCACTTGCAAAGGTTCTAAATTTAATCTTCTTCCAAGTTCCTTCCTTTGTTTATCATCTGGATGTGGGCATTCTTTGAAAAAACTAAATTCAACATAATTAATAAGCATTAAAATTAACTTCAGAAAGAAAAAAAACATAATGGGTTACATAAAACTACCAAAAGATAGATTTGATCTAATGAACTTACGACTCTAGTTCTTGTATTTGATGTTGCGTGTGGCGATGATAACGTTTCTTTTTGTTGGGACGTTGATTGGGATCTTGATCATCGCCCGAGGGAGCTTCCATGACATCGGTGCCGGATTTGGTCTCATAGTCATCATCTCTAAACATATCAAGCTCATTTTCTGTGGTCTTGTGGCTCATATCAAGAAGATGATGGTGACTCTCAAACATGTTCGGTTGGAACATTTTTGTTACAATTCTTCACACTCCTGATAATAAATGGTTATACTTGATATTGGTTATTCAAAATAAACAAAAATATTTTAATTAATGCCGATACCAAAATAAAAAAAATATAAAGAAGAGTGATACATAATCATAGAAGAAAAATGAAAAGTAATACTATATTTTGACTTTGAATTGAGTGTACATTTAAAGTGAAAGAGTCCAAAAAACTACTTTAATTACTTATATTTTAAAATAAAATTAATAGTTAAATCAAACGTATAATAACTATACGAAATAGAAAAAAAAATGTTTAAAGAGTTGTAGAAAATTACATGTTTGAGATGTAAAAAAAATATAGATAAGAACAAGGGGATTAATTTTACCGGATTTATGAAGTTTGGAAATGAATATAACAAAATAGATATAAACGTGTTTATAACTTTATAGAAGATATATAATAATAGCATATTAGCATATAATGATCTATGAATAAAGATAGATTTGTGATAAAGAATTCAAAGAACTTTATAAATAAATACAAGCTTGAACATAAATTAAAATAAAAAGTTACAACTAACAGTCAAATGATACATTTAATAGAGAAAACGAAAGAAATACAGATTTTGTCTTGTATTGATGATAGTATTTGGGCATAGTTAAGCTACATTAAATAAAAGTCATATTAAATTAATTAATATATTTATATTAAGTATTAAATTATTTATTCTTTTATTAAAATGAAAGAAAACATACAATATGATGTTTGGATTACCGATGATAATTTGCACACGTAAGAAGACATAAGAGAATTTATTGGAGGTCAACAAATCTCCATCTTCTATGAAAGCAAAAGTCAACTTTTAAAGCAAAAAAAAAATTAAAAAAACTTAATAATAATTTATCTTTCTTTCCTATTCTTGTTTTATTTATTGCAATTTTATGTACAAAATCATAGTTTAGCGGTTTCAAAAACTAAAAAACTTTGTCACCCTTCATATTTATGAAGATTAAAAGAAAGATATATATGATCATATCATTTTTTTTCTTTTAGCCCAAACAATACCTATGAGTTATTGAAACAAAATAACAAACCGCTAATGAATCAACAAGATATTCTGGATTCCTTTAATCCTTTGTTTCATAGGGTAAAAAATCATCATAATATAGATCAAATCTAGAAATTAATGTTGTTTTTGATCTTTGACAACATAAAAAAACATCATAATATATATACATCTAAGAAGATATATATACATGTTTATACACATTCAGAAACCCTAGATCACCACTAACCTTTCTCTCAAGAAAGAGTTTTTGATTAACTATTTGCTCTTACTTTTTTTGTAATAAAAATCAAATCTTTAACAAATACATACTTCTTTTCTTCCCTAACAAGAATATGATGTTCAAGAAGAAGCTAGCTTTGGTAAGAAATAAACCATTAAAGTCTTTATCATCAAGACTTTCATATGCAAAACCTAATGAAATTAACTTACTTGTATATATTGAGTCTTGATTTTGCTTGTGTTTAGATCAAAAGATCTAACTTTCAAGGTAAAGGGTCAACTGGAGACTACTTTTTAGAGAGTAAAAGTGTGGTTTTCAGGCTTGTTTCCATTTGAAGCTACCTGCAATTTTCTTGTGAGTAGAATTTAAGAAGAATGAAGAGAGAGAGAGAGAGAGAGAGAGAGAGAGAGAGAGAGAGAGAGAGAGAGAGAGAGAGAGAGAGAGAGAGAGAGAGAGAGAGAGAGAGAGAGAGAGAGAGAGAGAGAGAGAGAGAGAGAGAGAGATGGGAATTGAAAGGAACAGGTGGAGAAATTGAAGAGATGAGAGGGTGAGATAGAGAGGAGTAAATGCAATGTATAGAAAGGATGCAATTGCATTTAATTAGAGAGAGAGAGGGAGAGAGAGAGAGAGAGAGAGAGAGAGAGAGAGAGAGACTTGTTGCAAGCTGGTGTTCATCAAACTTTGAATCTCTCTTTCACACTCAGTGTGTGTAAATGTATGTGTATGATGGAAGATCAATGAATTGAATGGCATATGTAGTTCTACTTTAAATGCATGCATATACTTTTTATGGTTGATTCTGTAATTGTTGTTTTAAGGTAGGGAATTGAGTTTCAGTTAAGCTATTAGCAGATGATTATGATGTTGTATGTATGTATCATATGTATGTGATATGTATCAACCATTTTTAAAAGCATGTTGATTTGTTTAGTACATAACTGCAAACAGAAAAAAAAAAGAAATATTGAACATAAAAAAGTTACATGATTTAGGTGGTATTTGATTTTACAATTAATTAGCTTAGTAAATTTAATTGAGCATATATTTGGAAAAGGGAACGATTTAATTACTGTTACAAAACCAACATATTTCTTATTTCACACGTAAAAGTCTTTTAACCTAGTTTTGTATATTAAAGTCGATTGTAATTTAAGATATACATATATGCTTGTAATTTATTAAAAATAAACTTAATTGCTATGGTTTAAATTAATTTGAAAACACATTATTGCTAATTAAGTGTACACAAAGTATTTCTTTATCATATAAATAATATTTCCTCGTTAAAAAACAATTAAATTTGCAAAAAATGTCTTGTTGATGTCACCAAAACCCTCTACTATATATGATATATATGTATAGAAGTAATTGTTTGAATATGTGTCACGTATTCAATAATTTTGTTACTAATTAACCAAAACTTTTACGAACAACTACCGAACAATAGCTTATATACAAAAGTTATGCTAATAGATTGAGTTAACTAGTGGGTTATACCAGCACTTCGCAGTGTGGACGAGGTTCAAACTCACGTCAAGTATGCACGAGTAACGTTGATGAATAGTAATTGCAAATTATAGATATAGAAAATTAATTAATGAGACGGAATAGATTAAAATTCTATTTTAACAAAAAGAAAATGATTGATGTTGAGGTCTTCTTTTCGATTTGCTATTCTAGTCGATTACTAGATAACATTCAAGTTTGGCTTTATCTTGCTTCATTTATAATTTTTATTTTGGTATGGCATCAAGGTTTTTGAAATAGGCAAATTAGGGTGGGGAGGGAGAGGAGTTAATGGTTTATGGTTAGTGAGAGGGGTTGTTTAATAAGGATGTAGTAACTTTTGCCTTTTGTTTTTTGTGGTTTGGTTAAAATAATGTTTTTCGTACAAAGGTTTTAAATTCTTGATTATACTTTTTATAGTTTTCAATATATCTCATTTAGTTCCAACCTCACTATTATCAAATGTGGTATCGCTGGAGGGGTCGAGGGAAATGTCCTTTCAGTGGTATGTGATGGCGGGTGGCAAGAGAGAGATAGATAGCGGTCGGCAACGGAGGCGAGTGATTGGCGTTGAAGGCCTTTGACTACCGATTACAGTGCAATGGCATTGGTGAATGATGCCGATACCTATGGTGGTCGATAATGACACTGGTGGAAGCTACGGTGGTGTAGGGAGGCGGTGGTGACAGGTTGTGATGGTCCTTCTAGAACCACACAGTTTTGATAAATGGCACATAACTCGTCCTTATACGCAAAAAAGACTAAAATGCTCTTACCCGTTAACAATAATATTTAACGGAGTTATGGAGTTGGAGCTAAATAAGACAAACTTATAACCATAAGGGTATAATCAAGATTTTGAAAACTTTGGATAAAAACCGTTACGTTGACCAAACTATGGAAGAAAAAACAAAGTTTACTATTAAAGATAAAGATATGTATTTTGTTATTCTCTTTTACATTTCAATTTCTTTAATAAGTTTACCAATTACTTGAATTAATTTAATTTACAACTACTTCAAAAGGATTACGATTCTTTGCAATTTATATTTGCGTTAATAAATTCACTATCTAGCTAAAACACAACAAAAGTATGTTTTTTAATAGCAATGCAATAAGCTTTATTAGAAAAAAAAACTATCACTATTGGTCGAACAAATCATCATATATACGGTTACATAACAAATTATAGAAATCAAAATTACAACATACATGCCAATCAACATTCTTTCGCTTGCTTTATTTTTTATCCACCAATTCGAATTGATTTCCTCCATCACATTTGCCGCCACCACCACCACTTTCCCGTTAAAAATAAGTCCTTCCTATTCTTCCAAATAAACTACAACGTCACACAAAATACACAATGCTTTTTTTATTTTTTAGCTTTCGGGAGCCAATGCAGATCTACCGGAACTTGACAAATAGTCGACACATATGACCAAGACCTATCACACCAACTTCAAACTTGTTTCTAGATATTCGCTGCAATGGGGCATGAAAGCAATATGTGATCTGTCATTTCATTGTGTCCAAAACAAAAGTTACATTTAGACATTCTGATGATACCAAAGGAACCCCACGCCTCACTAACGCCTTTTTGGTTGGGATTCTATTTAATCTCGCCTTCCAGACAGAGGTATTAATCTTCAACAGAATCCGCGATATCCATGGCATAGGGCTAAGATCCAATGTCAAACGGTTAGGTTCAATAACCTTCCAAGTGGACTTAACCTACAATTCCTCCAATTCATCTCCCATTTAACGCCAAAAGAATTATTGGGATCAAAATATGTGTTTACTAAAACCTTTGTATCTTCATGATTGATCGGGTCTAATCAAATGCTAACACATGTAAACCGTAAGAACCGTAATTTAATTAAAATAAATTCACAATTAATGACGTACAATTATATTTGACTTTGACGTTCATGTGAATATCAATCAGTGACAAACAAATTGCAGCAAGTTAATAAATAACTTAAAATAAATTAACTTCAGTGTGTAAATATAGGAAACAGATTTATGGTTCGAAATTGATAGTTGATTGATAAATGTAATATTTATTACGTTAAGAAGAAAAATAAATGATGTGTATATATATATATATGTGTATATGTAGGTATGTATGGCTGTATGCTAGTAAATGTATGAAAGGAAAAAAAAAATAAATGAAATAAAATGATGGCTGTAAGATTATGGATCAATTAGAATAAATCTGAGAATGATTTATTTATAATTGAATTCGGTAACTTATATAAGTTAAAGATTGAATTAAACTGGTATTCAAGCCCCACGTGTTTTGGTGGTGGCGTAAAACCGTTTTTAGTATAATCAATGTTACACCGTTGTTAGCGACCATTATCACCAGAAAAGCTCGTAAAACAAAAAAATTAAAACCGAAGAAAAAATAGATGTGAAAATGTTAAATTATGCACCTGCGTTGCGACATGTTAATGTGTATAAATTAGAATGAAACATAAAACACATCGTGGCGGTTAAACAAAAAAATAGATGTAAAAATGTCGAACCACATACGCATGTTGCAGTATGTTAAGTCGAAAAGTTTAGACCGTAAAAGAATAAAAATAAATGAGACTAAAGTTGAGAGTAAAAAAATATGTTAGTGTTAAATACAAAGCTTGACAACTATAGGGTTAAAACTAAAAAACAATAAAGAAAAAACAAAATAAGGTACAATCTACAAAACATAATGTACAAACCATAACACATAACTAAAATGGTAATTAGTATTATATAAATATGCAAGAGTTTGATCATCATAATTTTATTAATCGTGCTCATTTAAAAATATCAATAAGTAAACTTTATAAATTTATTAAAAAAGAACTTTAAACCAAAAAGTTTAATTAAATGTGTAAAAGAACCGAACAAATAAGAATAAGGTTTGTTCGTATTTGTCCGTTTAATTTTGCTGAACAAACATTCAGGTCAAGTGGTCTAACAAACTTTTTTTGTTTGGTCGTTAAAAATGGGGGTAACTTTGTAAAATAGTAATCAAGTTTCAATATTGTTCGAATCAGGTCACTCATAAATTTATTTGTCCCAATCAGGTCACTCATAAATTTTTTTGTCTCAATCAGATCACTTATAATTTTTTTTGTCTCAATCAGATCACTAAAGTTTCAGAATTGTTCTAATCAGATCACTCATAAATTGTAAAAATATTTTAAAAACAATTAAAATATATAAAATATTAACAATATTTATAAAGAATCGAATCATTTTAAAAAATTGCGAATTATTTAAAAAATTTGAAAAAAATATAAGTGAACTAATTGGAACATTTTTAAAACTTTAATGATCTGAATTAAACAAATAAAATATCAATGATCTGATTGGAACAATTAAAAATGTGAGTGACCTAATTGGAACACTTTTAAAACTTGCTTATTATTTTATGAAGTTTTCACTTAAAAATATGACATGTGTGTTTTCTTTTACGTTGGTTTGTGAATAATTTGAACGTAAACAAAAATAAACGAAAAGAAAGGAATACTCAAAAGTGAAAAACAATATTAAAATGAACATGTGTGTGTTCTATTAGCGGGCTTTTTCCCTGTGGTTCAGGCCTGTAGCCCAATAAACCTTTTCAAGGCCCATGGTTTCTAATCCATTATTACTGGGCCAACAGAGTGACAGACTAACACATAATATTAGTTAATTTGGCCCAATGTTCTTCTTATTGGCCCATACACACATTTTAAAGCAGAGCCCAATCACTGTTAACTATTTTGTAACTTTTGTTATCATTAAGAAATTAACTATGTTCAACTTAAAATGCAATAAGTAACGTGTTTATCAAGGTAAAAATGAAATAAGTATTTTGGAGTAAATGTCTGTTGGGTTTGCCTTAAATTTTTTTTTTTCGTTCTTAATTAAAAAATAACAATTTTTTTTTCATGTTTGTATTTTATCTCAACACAAGTCAATGTCATCTTTATCCTTACATTTTCCGTCGTTTAAATTTACCTCAAATTATAAAGAAAATTCCATTATATTAGTATGAGGACTTAAATTGTGACATAATACATTCAAATATGACATTCTTTTTGTTATTTTCTTATTTTTATGATGAAAAAGTTAAATCTATGGTAAAGTCAAATAACGAAAATGTAATTTACTCTACAGTAAATTTTGTTGTTAATAATAAAATTATTTAAATATATACACGTAGTAACTATATACAGATTGGTCATATATAAATGCATGTTATAATTGTAATACTTTCTTCATAATTAGTATTTGATTAAGTTATTGAAATCCACATATATTGCTTGGGTAATTTATATATTACTAATTACCAACTTTGTAATGTTTAATGGTTTGTATAATGTGTTAAATAGGTTGTATACATTTTTGTCTTTTCTTTAATCACTCAGCTTCTTTTAATCCAATAATTTTATATTTGTCACAATTTAACCTTAAATTTTTTTACTTTTAACTTTAGTCCTCATACTTTTATATTCTATAATCGTTTTGTTTTACAATTTGTTTAAATTTTACGAGTTAACTCACCGCAGCGTGAAAATGTTATTCAATGTTTTTACCCTTATTTTTTTCTCGTTTAACAATCATGTCGCAACGCGGTTCAGCATGGTTCAACGTTCTTACGTTTTAATTTCTGCATACGTGGTTCAATGTTTTTGCGTATACTTTTCAGTTAGTTTTATTTTTTTTCATTTTTATTTCTTTTTAATACGAATTTTTTTTATTCTGGTGGTCATTGGCGGTGATGTGCAACTGGTGTTACTTGACACGTTTTACGTTCTCCGCTGCAACGCAGGAGACTTAATATTAGTTATATATATACTAATTAGCAAGTTTTTTATGCATTGTAGGTTGTACTTTATGCTTCATGGGTTGTACTCAATTTGTTTTCATTATTTTAATCTTTAACATTTTATTCGAACCCAATAATTTTACATCTTTTACAATTTAGGCTCAATAAATTTTTTACGTTCATTTTCTTCCACTATACTTTTCACATTCTACAAATTTTTTGTTTCACATCTCGGTCTAAATTTTACGAGTTAACACATCGTAACGTGTGTGTGTGGTTTAACGTTTTTCGTCTACTTTTCATTCGATTTATTTTTTCCGTTTTTATGGTTTTGTTGGTGTTGGTGGTCAATGACGGTGGTGTGCCATTAGTGTTACTTGACACGGTTTTACGCCTCCCGCCGCAACGCGGGCCTTAATACTAGTATTTGACAATTATCAACTATAATTTAGATTAAAGAGAGTTATTTATTACTTTAAGTGTGACAAATGATTTTATTAGTTAGTGGAATGCTTAAAACATTCTAATTTTATATAAGTTAAAACCTAAAATATAATTATTTTATATTGTTTTATTTTATGCTTTAGAATTCTGGTTGTTACAGTTGCTACAAATATCATTTTTGAATACATAGACTACCTACCTATGCACCCTATTATTTATTACATTTTATTTACAGCACTCTAGTTATATATGACATTGTGTATGGATATGCTAATTGTTTAGATATTAAGTCCTTAAGGTGACAAATCCATATTATGATGTATCCTTGGTCTCACACACAATTTTCAACCCATATGTATAGTGACGGAATCAAGATTTTTTCAACTACTCTATCGTTGATAGATTGATTGGTCAAACTTGAATAACAAAACGATGTTGAATACCCTTATCAATAGAAAATTTAGTCGAAGATCGTTTGAGATTTGGTCTGAAGGCATTTTGATCCAAATGTATATATGTACAACCAAAAAGAAAACAAACAACCAAATATGTTTCTTGTTTCTATCTCCATGAAAACATCATTTATACAAGAAAATTTTACCTAACATTGTAACCATCACATTCTTTGCCCCTTTCCTTGCATGTCTGATGATACAATGATCATAAAAACCCATATAAACACGCACACGCGCGCCCACAATCAAGAAAACAAAGATCATGGCTAAATCACGAAGACGACCCTTGATGATATGTTGTATTGTGACTGCAGTTCTCCTGATAATCATCATAATCACTGCAATCACTCTCTACTTCACTCTTTTCAAGCCCAAACAACCCAAAATCATCACTCAAAGCGTCACACTAGAATCATTCTCAACAAATATTTTTGATATTACAGATACAAATGTCACGTTAGGGATCAGCGTCATGATTGACAATCCCAATTATGGTGGATTTAAGTACGAAAATAGTACGAGTTATGTGACTTATTATGGAGATGTGGTGGCTCTGGCACCAGTGACGGCAGACACAATCCCAGCTCGAAAGGAACATAGCGTTGGCACGACTGTGTTGGTGATAGGTAAGAGTTTGGTTACGAATCCGAACTTTTTGAAGGATCTGGCTAGCAATACTTTGAATTTTACTTCAAGTACAACATTAAAAGGGAAAGCAGTAGTTTTGAAAGTGTTCAAAAAGAAGGCTACAACTTATAGTTCTTGTGATGTTTCACTTCATATTCTTGGGAAAAATGCAACTTCTGTTTGTAAATCAGAAGTTAAGTTTTAGATTTTTATATATTTGTTGTATGATAGTGAGTTTTACTAGTGTAAATCATGTAATACTTTAGAAGAGGTTTAAATTATAATTGAATAATTAGAAATCAAATGAATCATTTTCGTTTGCAAGGAATCTATTTTGTCACTATCAGATTTAAAGGATTTTCTTAGGTCACCTTTCTTAGTTAAATGTCGCGTCGGAAAAATGTTGCTAATGGTTGTTTTCTATTTACGGCGAATTTTACCATTGGAAACGACTCGTTTTTTAGTATTGGGTGGTTGTTCACTTGTTCTGTTTTCTTGACTGTTTGTTTAGTTCCTAATTATTTAATGGTTATTATATGAAGTACGTAATATTAGTAGTATTGGTCAACAAAGTTTGAACCCGATAACATTTATTAAAAAGAATGGTTTATAGAATGTGATATAACTAATATTTAGAGGAAATATCATAAAATAGTAATGAAGTTATAAAGTTTTTCAATTAAATAAAATCTTATTACTTATTATCGCTTATAGTTATACTAGTTGGAAATGCCCGCGCGTTGCGGCGGTATGGTTGTTGCATGATTTTTTGGGAATTCAATTTTAGTCAGTATCGGCTCGGTGTGTTATGACGTAAATTAAAAAAATCAAAACATAATTATTGAAAAAATTGAATAAAAGAAAACAATTACGTATATTACAAAAGTCTTTAAGACAATTATATTATCCCAATAAGAATAGTGAAAACATGGGTTAGTATTTATGGTCGGAAATCACTTATTACCTAGATTTTAGGGGTTTTTATTTTTATGAATGTAAGTTAGAGTTTTTGGTGGTGATTTGCATATACCAAAGAAAGTTAATGGATAAATTATCACCACAAATTATCATCTTGATTATTATTGAGCTGTTAACAACTGATAAAGGAAATGGAAAGAGGGATTAGTGCTCAATCACAATATATAAACGACAATGAAACTAAATGGCGATTTTGTTTGACCGCGTGTATATGTTTTAGCATTTGTATTATAAGCAATCATATATTATACTTTATTGTAAGGGTATAAATAAAATAAAATGATTAATTTTTTAAAATTTAAGCATTACTTTTCATATGGGTGTCTTAATCTTATTCCTTCATTTCTTTTTTCTTTGAGTTGCGGTAGCTTCCGCGCCAGCAAATCCATATGTAAAGTTATCATTCTATTATCCTCTTACTTTTATTATAAAAGATATAGATAAATATATTAAAATTATTAAATTTATAATATGCCCCTAGAAAAATATTAGTATTATAGTTATTATAAATATAAAGATTTATATAAGTTATATACTTAAATATTTAAATAAAATAATATACTTAAAATATTATTTAGTTATAAAAATATAATTAGTAAATATAAATTTAAATGTCAATTTATAGTATCATAAATAAAATAAAATTTAATGAAGTGAATTAAATAATATCATATTATTAAATAATATACTAATAATGTTTATTAAATGCATGAAAGAGACAAGGGCAAAAATGTCAAATTTTATAAAATTTAATGGATGAATTTATCATATTACCCCTAAAGTGTCTTAAAATTTTAATCAAATCTCTATTCTACCCCTCTTAAATGTGATGCACTCATTTGTACTTGTTGCTTTAAAACTTGTATTTTTGGTAAAATTACATCTCTATCCAAAGAGATGTATTATATAGTAGTATAGATACAAGAGAAAAAACTGACAAAGTAACAAACGATTTAACCAATGTTCATGAATCATGATGACATATTGACATGGTCCAAATAAAACTAATAAGGCCCAATATCATTGAAGTAAAAATGTGCCCAAGTACCTTGGTCTTATTATTAATACAAATTTCATGAAAATAAAACCTTGGTCTCGTATTTATAACTTTCAAAATAACTGAACCAAATAGTTAAGTTTATAAATTTTAGAAAAGAAAGTACGACGATATGCATATCAAACTTTAAGATTGTTTAAAACTGAAAATATATCAGACTTGACATTAACGTGGGTTGTTTAGCGCGTAAGTTTGTATCAATCTCATAACAAACTTGGAGATTCAGCTTAGCAAAACACGAATTTGAAGTCTCAAAGCAAATATATAGTACCTAAAGACTCCTTTTAGATTACGCTTAGTGTAGATAATCAAAACTCATATCTTTATATTCACTGACAAGTTGCAACTTCACTCAATCTAAAGGTATTTTTCAAGTTCCAAGGTGTTATCAGCATCTTTGATCAAAATAAAGATTTGCTCAAACTTACAAAGTTCACAATCTAATACTTTTATAAACTAAATAGCCTCAAATACACGAAGAAAACGTGTACTACACAAGTCCATGCCATACGTATATTAAATTATGTCACATATATAATTAACCTATACAACGTATGTTTGTTGATGATACATTAACAAAAAGTTGATACACGAGTTGTACTTCGCGTAATACTTGTTTCTTAGGTATAGTTAATAAAAGTATAAATCATATACGTAAGCGAAAGTAACTATACGATTATAATTCACGTATCACATAACATAGATTAATGTTCTTAAACTAATTATAAGATTCGTGATTATCAGATAAAAATAGGTTTAGAAATTAAAATTACTAATTTTGGGTCTAGTCACATGAGCCCATTTCATTTAAAATCCACGTGTCAAACTGCTAGTGGTGTCACACAAGACCTCATCCAAGTTGTCCAAAACTCGAAAGCTCATTGGTCAAAAGCATATCCATATTATCCATTTAAAAATGCACTTCAAAGATAAGGTGTTAAACCATCACATATTATTTTCTCCACTCATAACAAAAAGGGTCCAAATCACAACCAACACAACCGAACAATGGCTCAATCTGTGGCATCAATGTCCGGCCTACGTGGTTCCTCTCTAGCTGTCTTGGAAGGTAGCCTCCAGCTCAACGGCTCGACCCGTTTAGCCCCGGTCGGAAACGGTCGAGCCGCTGTTGCCAGGACTGGGCTCGTTGTCAGAGCCTCACAGGCTGACAACGAGACCAGCCGTAGAGCTGTGTTGGGGCTCATTGCCACCGGGCTAGCCTCGGGTTCTTTTGTTCAGGCCGTGCTTGCTGATGCTAAGCCGATCAAGCTCGGCCCACCCCCGCCGCCTTCCGGTGGACTTCGTAAGTCTCCGATAACTTATTTTTATCCTGATTTATCTCGACATAATTTTTATAAAAACTTACATTTTTCTGTGTAGTCTTTTCACTGCTAAACAAATGAGTATCAATAACAGTGAATTTGATAGTGATTTTCTCACTCCAATCAATTATCAAATGTTTTATGTTTGAATATTAGGGATGACAATTTATCATGAATTATTTAGGTGTTACTCATTTTATCTTTCATAATCTATGTGTTGTTCAAATTTTTTTTAACTAGTTTTGTATATTACTTTCATTTTCTCGTTTCAGACTTTTCATTACTAAACAAATGAGTATCATTAGCATGATTTTCATTTTCCCGTAGTCTTTTCTCTAACAAATCGAGTATTCGATGGTAAATTACATTTCATTTTCCCATTTGGTCTTTTCATTACTAAACAAATGAGTATCACTGACTGTTAATACCTAACAATTACTCATTTGTTTTGTAGTTATAAAAGAAAATTATATACATTCCATTGTATCATTATTATTGTTATTGTCTCAAATAAAACATATGGGATGAAAATATGTGTATTGGCAGCTGGGACCTTGAACTCCGATCAGGCAAGGGACCTTGAATTGCCATTGAAGAACCGGTTCTACCTCCAGCCACTGCCGCCAGCCGAGGCGGCAGCACGCGCTAAAGAATCGGCGAAAGAAATACTTAATGTGAAAGAGTTCATTGACAAGAAGGCATGGCCTTATGTCCAAAACGACCTCCGGTTGAAGTCGGAGTACCTTCGTTTCGACCTCAACACGGTGATCGCAGCGAAACCGAAGGACCAAAAGAAAGAACTCAAAGACCTCACCGGAAAGCTTTTCCAGAATATGGCGGATGTAAGTCTTTTTCTCGTGTTGATTTGATTGATTTTGACATTTTGTGATCATAATGGACCTTGTATACGCCTCGTAAACCACCAATATGTCACATAAATGTCTCGTAGACGCACATATATAACTTTTAGTGATAGTAAATTGATAGGGTACGTTTAGCATAACCTTTTGTTTGACCTTTGACGTTCTGATTCTATTATTGTTTGGATGATCAGTTGGACTATGCCGCGAAGATCAAAAGCTCGGCCGATGCGGAGAAGAGTTACGCTGCGGCTGTATCTACTCTTAACGATGTTCTTGCGAAGCTCGGTTAAACCGAAGTTTGTTTGTTAATGTGATGAATATATGTTCTTGTTTCTCAATTGACAAAAAACTTTGTTGGAGTTCATATTAAGTGATTCAAAACTAATAAATCGCGTGAGGAGATAATTTATGCGTAGAGTTGTAAAGGAATCAAACGAATAGAAGAGAGCTTATTCGTGTTTGTTTTATAAAGTACGCAAAACACACGTAGTAACGTGAATACATAAAGGAAAATAGTTTTTTTTTATGAAGCTTAACATGTAGAAAATCGTCATTGTCCTATAACAAACAAATGGCAATAAACTTTTTTCATTGTAAGATGACTACTAGAAAAACAAATACTAGTAATTTGTAAGGAATTACCTTGTTCTTTTCTAGCACATTGTAATTATAATATGAATCAAGTAATCACATTTTTACTTTTAACCTCTACAAATAAGCATATTTAACGTGTAACAAAGTCACTTAAACAATAGTTCAAAGTATAAAGTATTAACAATATATAGGACCTTGTTCTTGGAATAAATGAAATCTAGAGAAAAATAAATACTATACGCTAGAATCAACAATGTACATGTAACACCCAACATGAAATAGGATGACTTGATATATTTTAAGAGTCAGATACCAATAAATTACACGTAATAATAACTATTCAACTATGTTAAGATTTCAAAACATAAAAATTGTTCAAAAGCCAAGTTTCCAACTAAAAATTAAGCGAAGTATAATTAACGTTTCATGTTTTTGATCTATTATGATTTGATCTTTATAAACTCTTCTTACTATACCACATGATCCCCGTGAAAACTTAGCTGGAAGAAAGAAAATGTACATGTGTCAAACGTCTAACAAACAAATAACAATCGTTACAATTTACAAAAAGGGAGATAACGAAAGATTCACCTAAATTCAAATGATTGTAAAGACATGACTTACGATACTAATCTAGGAAATATCTAACAAAGCAAAACAATCAAAAAGAAACAAATCAAAATATGTCACATCATAAGTTATTACAATGCATTTAGGTTGTTTTATCAGTTTTTGATTCTTATGTTATATCAAGATAGTAACTGATTTATATGTTATATATTTTTAATCACAGGGGAAGTAATCTCTAGAAAACTACTTTTAAACGAGAAAACTTAGAAAACGACTTGTTTGTTTGTTAGTAAAGTGTTTGCATATCAAAGGTCTCATTGTAGCGTATTTTTTTAATTCAACTATTGATATCAATGAGAATATTAAGCAGAACAAACTAAGCTAAAGATGAGTAGATGAAGATTAATAGTTCGGTTGAAAAGGGAGGATTTAGAATGGATTCTAAAGCAATTTGTTATGCAACAACAATAAAATTGGAAGCTTAAAGTGGTGCGATATTGTGATGAAGGTTTACACATTAAAAACCAAATTTAAAAGACAAAATTGGGAAAAATAATTCTATTAGGTCTATATGTATTCTCATGTTTAATCTTTTATATTTAACACATAATATCACGTTGAATGTCTTTTATGTAAACTGTATGTCGTAGATTTTGTTTTTTACATTAACCGGAATTAACTTTTTTTTGTTAAGTTAATTGCAGTTTGGTCTTTTTACCTCTAAAATGCTTTTTATGTAATTTTAAAACTACTGATCTTTTAACTCTTCCATTAGTTTATTTATGTATTCTTGTACATATATAACTTTATATATATATATATATATATATATATATATATATATATATATATATATATCAATGTATTATATAACCTAATATATATTACAAAATGTTTGTTATTATATCAAGATATACTTAACACAATAAATATAATTTTTATACTTAAAGTTAAATTCAATATTAATCACTAAGATTTGACAAAAATAATTATTTTCATCTAAAACTTAAAAACAATTAGTTTCAATCTAATTGTTTCATCATGTACTTCAATTCAATCTAAAAGTTTTATCATTTGAAGGTAAACTAGATTGAAATTTAAACAAATTATGAAACTTTTGATTTTAGCAGCTCGGTTTTTCATCGATTAATTTGGTTAAATAGATAGATACCCCCGATCGGTTAAATAGATAGATACCCCCGAGCGTATATCATTCTCGGGCGCTCCTTGCCCCTGACTGAAATTGAAATAAAATAATGATTTCTTTGGACCGAGATAAAAACTTTTTAACCTAAATTAATGTTTTAAATATTAAAAGAAAAATGCTTGTTTTTATCGATCATCATAAAATAAACCGAATTTAACTCTAAAATTATTAAACTTTACAAGATATTTTTATATCGTTATATATTTTTCCATAAATGTTCGTTTATCATCTGCTCCATTACCTATAGACAAAACATGTTTTAAAATTAATTAACTTTATTATAACGTATGACAGAATCTTTTTCACAATAACTTTATATACAAATTACAATTTATGTATTCTTTACTCTTTATGAAATCATAAACAAACTCTATAAAGACAAAAGCAACTCATCATCCCCATAACAGAAAGCCCAAAACAACATAAAACATCCATATGTAACCAAACATCTCTTGTGTCACATATCTTCATCTCTTCTCCATCTCCACCACCATCCCTCCACCTCCGGCCACCGTCTGTCGCCACGAAAACCATCAAGCGCAGCGGTTTTACGATAGAAACAAAACCGAAGGTTGGTAATCGACAAAACCGTAAAAAGATTTTTTTTTTTGGTGCTCTTATGAGTTATGTGTCACAAGAACTTGTTTAAATTACATTAAAACCTTCGTAACATTCAAGAATTGGGTTGACTCTCTGTTTGGTCAAAATTAATGGTTACTCTGTTTCTTGTTCTATTCTGTTTACAGATGAAACAAAGAAGGTGATCTTGTTAAGGTTTTTTTTTTTTTTTTTTTTTTTTTTTTTTTTTTTTTTTTTTTTTAACAATACCTTATTTTAGCAACCTTCAATTAGTTTTAGTGGTTTTTAAAAACTTTTTACTCTTATTATTAGATTATCAATTACTAACTAAGTGACTTTTACGTAGTCCTATTTGAAATATATAACATATTATGAAATTTTCTTTTTATCTATTTTTTTAAAGAACTTTCTTTACATGTAAACATATTTAATAAGGATTATTGATCCATGAAATGCAATTGTTTTATGAAAAATTAGGGGGTTAATAAACCGTTAAAATCATAAAAGGTAACGATTGTTGAAAGAGAAGCAAATAGCTAGTTTGCTACAACTAGTTTGACGGTTTACATGTTAATGGTTCGGCTGACGGTTTGAAATTTGAAACCAGTCATGTATCAAATCAACTAATTAACCATTATTGTTTTCACAAAAAAAAAGAATTTACGAATTATCATTTTGTTTAATTATCTTTATCATTTCAAACAAATAATACAAATTAACAATTTTAAAAAGAAAATACTGTTTAAACCGTTAAAACCATGCCCCTTAATAAGGGATGGCTAAGCTAACCAGCCTACCTATTTCATTGTTCATTACCAAAACCATAGTTAATATCAAAACAAGGGTTTTGTTAAAATTAACCAAAGCATACCGTAAATACCTATTTTATAAACTATCAAAATTAGAACTTGTAACAAGTGAAATCACATACATATAATAAATAAGTCTTGGATCACTGCTAAATGATTGATTGTGCCTTTTAATTATATTTGTTTGGTTAATTTAATTTAATTTCTATTTTCCCCCCAATATAATCTGTAGTGTTTTATTTGTCTAATTATTAGTTGCCAAGGAGTTTACCCAAACAAGGGGAAGAGAAGAAGATGAGTAATCCAGGCGTTGACAATGGGAAGGATGCTATCTTTTCACCTAAAGGTGACATTTATTTACTTAAACTACATTTAAATAATAAATTATACTTTTATATCGATTTTCATAATAGCACCCAAGAGGGAATGAGTATTTTTTTAAAAATAATTTTATTTAACAAAAAGTTAGTATTTATTAAACAAGCAATTGTGAATTAATTAAGTCGACGGGTGCATAGATATTTATATCAAGAAAGACAAACAAACAAAATTTTTAAAATTTTTTATATTAAATGTAAGATGGACCATTAAGGTAGGGCGTTTTTAGTTAGGATAACTACTATAAATAATAGACTTTCAAGAGAAAAATAACAATAAACTAGTACTTGACTAGATAACTCTATAATAGATTACATTATACGTGTCGTATAGAATCACATATTGACTGAATTGAATGATCAGCCCCGAGCCGGGGTAAAAGAAGAAGGGATAAGATAAGACAGTAGCAAAATCACATTAGAAGTTAATAGAAAACATATCAATAAAATATGATATACATAACATATCAATAAAATTATTATATACAACAAACATATTTAAGTTATAAACAATAGTATAAAGAGACAAATGATTTTATTGTTCATTAATATCCATAAAGCTCTTTATATACATTTTTAACTTTTTTAGTTTTAACATTGATTAGCTACAAAATAAATTCTATTTTCATAAAATTAAGTCTCATTAAAGTATGAAATCTTATTTATTTTTAAAAAGAAATTAGGATTAATATAAAGAGACTGTTGTATCTTTTATTGTTGTATCCTTCCTCTTCTAGCTACTTGATAGTGAGGCTGCTGATTAATAAAATTTGCATTTTAAAAAAGTACAATATTAAATTAGCAATTTATTAAGGAAATTTTATGAAGTCAAATTATTTATCAAAATATTATAAATTTAATATGATGAGTATATATGAACAATTTTAGATGTAGCCTAGATGGATGTGAATGTGCTACAAAATAAACATATGACTGATAGTTATTTTGTTTTATTATTATAGATTAAAACATAAAATCACTTTATAAAATCCCGCCCAAAAAATAAAAAATAAAAATATTTTTTAGCGAAAATTTTTACATGTTTACAATTGACGTAATTATACAAATAAATCCTCTCGTGCTAAATAAATCCACTCATGTGATGTTAGTAAAGGTATTTAAATAAAACGTTTTACGTTAAATTGATTTTTTATACGTTAAACGTTATTATTTTTTAAAAAATCATGTTAGATGCACTTATTTGCTTGTTATTGTTAACGTATTTTTTTAAATAAATACTTTCAACTCTCATGTTAATTTTACTTATTTACATGTTACGTAATTATTTATATAAAACGTTTCATGTCAAATAGATTTATTTGCGTGTTAATGTAATCATGTAAATAATGTAATCATGTAAATATAGTGTTTCATATACGTTAACGTAAAATAATTCCAAAAAGACTTATTTGCTTGTTAACACAACTTATTTACATAGGACGTAATTAGTAAAATAATACAATTATGTTATCCCGGCTTGTTATATCCCGTAATTAGTTAATTAGTACAACATTTTATTTTAAATATACTTATTTGCTTGCTAACGTAATTAAGTAACTAAATCTTTCACATACTATATACTAACTTAAAATAATTCCTTTCATTAAATCGACTCATTTGCCTGTTATTTCATGTTAATTAAGCTAATTTATATGTACGTGAATACAATTATCTAAAAAAATAACACGTGAATCTACTTATTTGCATGTTAAGGTAATTATTATTTAAGTAAATGTTTCATGTTAAGTAGACTTATTATATTATTATTTATAAAATTAGTCTTTTTTCATCTGTTTGCAACTTTGCATATAGAGCGTGTTTTATTTTGTTAAGAGATGATAAAACATTTTTTTCTTCTCTTTTTTAATACGTATATTAAATCAAACGAATTTCTCCCGTAAATATTTATTATTATTTAATTACATAAAGTTCAACTCAATCAAACAAAAATTATTCCTTTCTGTCCCTATCCATATGATCCCAATTGCACATGTATTAACTTGACTTATTTGTTACGTTTGCGGTGGAAAAGTTGGCTTCTTTTCTATTTTTAATTTTACTTATTCAATTAACAACCAATATAAATACTACGAGAATCACTATTAATTCTTCTAGCTTTTGTTATGTAAATTGATCAGAATGAATGTAAATTATTATATGTTTAAAAATTATTTTAAAACAACACGATAGTGAGAGCAATAAATTATTTTATTTTGAATTTTACCTATTTCAATAAAACTTTATGGACATCTTTTATATAGTTCTCACTATAATATTGTTTCTGAAATATACACCCTTCTTACTATGTATTTAAATATATGGTAGAAAAATTGATACATGAAGCCATAGGGTCCGTCGAGCCGCAAAGCCAGCACCAAATTAGCATCATTACTACGACCGCCGCTACTGAAACATCAACGAAAAACATACTCATCGGAAAAAGATCAAGTAGTTTTAAACAAACATCGATCATCAACCCTGCAAGAATTTTGTTCTTCTTTGCCACATTGTAAGAACAACCGGCTTCTGTATTGATTTTTAATCTTCATCGATCATGCATTATATTATAACCTTTAATTTAAGTTATAAAAAATAATTACATTATTGCTATAGTATTCTTTAATACACGTTATCTATTTAAGATCCAAAGAAATTAAAAAAGTTAATACTCCATCAAAATTTTCTCCACGGGAGGCCGTTTTTAGATGTGGTGCTTTTTTAAGAGCTGTCTAAAATTTGAAATTGGACAAAAGTGTTAAAGATACTTACCAATACAAATTAAATATAAAGTTTTGAATAAGAAACTTAAGGTGCGTTTAGTTGGAATGGAATGGAATGGAATGAAATTGAGAAACTAGTATAATTTTCAAGTAAATTATGTTTGAGTGGGTAATGAAATATAAAATTCAAGGGAATGTTTCACCTCAAATTCCCTTGATTGTGGGATTTCAAAATCCTTCCCTAGGTGGAAGGATTTTGAAATCTCACAATCAATGAAATTTGAGGTGAAACATTCACTTGAATTTTATATTTTATTACCCATTCAAACATAATTTACTTGAAAATTATACTAGTTTCTTAATTCCATTCCATGTCATTCCATTCCTTCCAACCAAACGCAGTCTTAGGGTTATGACCCGGTTTGGAATAAACCGAACTATAATATTGAGCTCACGCTCTATGACCCCAATTGATTTGGGAGTCGTCTTTTCATATTGTACATTTGTTTAACCAAGCCGGCCCATCCATCTTAATCCTTTCTTAAAATTCACTTATTTTGATTTGTTACTTATTTACTTATTTATGCTCTGCTACTTAACCCCCTAACATTCTTGTTACAAGAATTATAGCAATAACTAATATTTCATGTGAACTCAATTTTAACAGGTCAAGCATAGGAACATTCCTACTGATATGCTTCACCCTCTCCATGGCCAAGCAAAACAAAAACAACAACTTGTTCAATTAGTTATGAAATTTTACATGAAAAAGTGCTTTGTATCTTTAGATTGACATGTTAAAAATTGAAAATTACATTTCTTGAATGATGTTTGCAAATTGTAAGCTTTGGTATTGTAAATATGATTTACTCCTTTTAACTTGATAATTATGTATGTTAAATATTTTAATATAATTGGATTTAACAGTTGATCAGTATGATCATGATAGATCATCAAGAAAGTTACAAGGTGCGGAGCGCATACTTGTTTGAGTTTATTGTAATCTTCAGCATTAGAACCTTGTAATGTTTCAGGGGCGAAGCCTCTAAGCAAGAGGGGTTCTAAGAGGCGGTAGACCCCGACGAGATTCAAGGGACAAAGCCCCTGACAGGGGTCGAGTTTCATTAAAAATGCATTAGAAAATGTTTTCCATAATTTCACGTGTGATATCCTGGTTGAAAAACATATCCCAACTGAAAAAGCAATTAAACGAACTCTTTCAACGTAGAAATTCAAGTTTTCTGATCAAAACGAAGAAGACGATGGCGACGACGTCGTTTCACTCCTACGCCATAACAACACTTCTCATGATCTTCTTCATACAACCTTCAATTTCAATCTACTGTGATGAAGACAATTGTTACGATCTACTTGGGTTAGCAACATTTAAACCCCTGATATCTAATTACTTCAAATTCCCCTGATTTTTTTAACTCAATTTCTATCTGTTGCTTTCATTAGGGTTTCAATGAATGCCAATGCATCTGAAAGTAAGAGAGCGTACTATAAACTCTCGGTAAAGCTGTAAGTCTTTTGATGATTAATGTAATGTACTTATGTACAGTTGGATTGTGTTTATTGTTTGACGGTTTGATTCGAGTTAAATTAATTTGTGTTTTGAAAGTCATCCTGATAAAAACCCAGATCTAGAATGGAAAAAATTGTTTGTGAAGATTGCAAATGCTTATGAGGTACCCAATGTTATTTGAACTTTTCTATTGGAGTATTTTATATAACTTTTGATGTTGAAGAAGTTACTTATCAGTTATCAACTTCAAAATTGATGTTGATTCAAACTTTTTTGTTTTTGATATTGCATATAGAATGTAGGTGTAAATTTGTACCATGTTTGACATTAAGAATTTAGTGTTGATTTATCTTGATAGCATTATAATTGATGACACATTGATCATTGATGCATGAAATTATGTGTATATACTGGAAATAAGGAAAAGTGTATGCTTCAAAAAGTATAAGAACATGATTCCAAAATCTACCCGTCTAGTTTGTGACACGCCTTTTAATCTTGCCCTTTTTATACTTAATCCAGAAGATGTGGTTTTGAGTCCTGCATCCCGTGGTTGTGATATGAAAACCCATAAACCGTTACAGGGGGAAAAACTGTCTTGGGATGTTTGAGCTAGTTAACTTCACAAACTAACGCAAATCTGGGAGCTTGTGACTTGATAGAAATAAGTTAATGAGTTACATGTATATGGGTTTTTGTTTCTTGAAGGATAACATTAATACCACTTTTCACTTTTCATTTTCTTTCACAGATTAAAAGGTGAAGTCACAAGGGGACGGTATGATTTTGCAATTGAGCATTTAGAGGAGGTATGTTACTCTTTGGGATTCAATATAGGCAGTGCTTAAGAAAGAACTTATTTGTGTCGCTAAGATATACCTTGTAGTTAGAAACATACCCGAATATGAGTTGAAATCAAGTTATCTAAAAGTAGTAAATGAATGCACATTATATATGTTTCATCTGTATCAATAATATAACTGTCCCTTCCTTGCCAATTTAAGGTATTCTAAAATACAGCCCGATATTATCATGCTTACTATGGTCACAAAACAGTGAGTTCAGACTTGCACTTATGTAATTTTCTGCTTTGAAGATTGGAACAAAGCTTTAGGACCCTTTTATTAATCATTTATGATAACGACACATAAAGTTTTCATTCACTAGCTAGGATCCTCGTGCTGTTTTAGCGGGTCTTCTTCTAGTCCTCTCAGGAATTCATTATCTTAATCAGGGGATAAAGTATCATCAGGTTAATGATATACTAATATAACTCTCATTTGGTGAAATGGTGGATCATTCCATATTTCCATGATTATCAGCATCTTATAAACTGTGTTATAATGAAAAGTAAATGATGAAGAAATAAATAGGTTTTCTAGTTACAAACTAGGAAATAACCATGAAAAGAGATGCCATGTATATGTTTTAAAACCATAGGTCATAGTAACTTAAGAAATAAGCCAGAGCCACATGGGTTGTAGTTTAAGGTGGCAGGATCTATACATTCGGGTTAAGTTTTTTATCTCTAGCGGGTCAAAAGGGCTAAAGTCAACACGCTAGCTTAACAGGAACGGGCCAAATGGGTCAAAAGTTAAAAAAAAAATGTTTTTTTTAATGTATGAACATCCTAAAGTCTTTTACCCAGAAAATATATTATCATTCAACCAATACAATATATATGATATATGACACTAATTAATCACTAACAACTAACAAGAACAAAAAATTTGGATAAGTGTTTTGTGTCGAATCACTCCCACCCGTACTGTTTGTCCCACGATGTTGCCATGGACTTGTAATAAAAGTTCATTCTACTATTGTAGTTTACAGATCAATGTTTTTTACTTCTGTTTTTGTATTTTTACACAACTACTATAACTGTTTTTTTAGGCTATTGACATGGTCAAGAGACACCAGCTTATAAAAATAAGTTGAAGGCGTTGGAACTGGAACGCATGGGGCAATGCCAAGCAAAAAAAGGTGGTTACAAGATAGACAGGTATGAAACTAATATTTCCATGAGCCTAATTTTCTGAAATTGTGAAGGATAAACTATAAAGTATATAGCACTATTTTGTTTTGACTCTTTACTATTTAGTATTACTTCCCAACTAACTGTTAATAACGTCAATCTGAGGGGTATATAGAGTCCCGAATGTTGTTATTTGAATGGGGTGTAATACAAGTTTCTGTCGTATATATCTCTACATATCACCATGTGTATGTGCAGTTTGTGTTCTTGTTTTGAATCATTTAACTGATCTGTGTTAAGATTTTATAAACGGGTCGCTGGGTTACACTTTTATAGTTTTGTTTAAGTTTTTAATTTTTTAATCGAGCAAAATTAGTTATTAGTCTGTCAAAAATATGACTACAAAAGATCATTGATTTATTTATCACAAATACACTTTGGGCTTTGGGTGGACTCTCAACCATTGTGATATGTCTCCAATTAAGATTTTATTTTATTTTTCCAATTTTATCTGTCAAGAAATAAATTATTACCTGAATCAACCCATTCATAAGTAAATGAGTCAAAATTTTTAATATAGGATTATTATTCTAGATTTTATGGCACACATAACATATAGTTTGGTCTTAATTTCTGAATTTTGTCTCCAGATAATTTTATCGTATGGATCTTACTATCTTAGTATTGGAGGTACAAGATAAACCAAACTTCATATTCTTGACAAGATGCGTCTTACTTGACCAGGCATGCGCTCGGGGCACCTTCTGACTCATGGGATTATCTTGGTAACTCTCTTCAGCTCATTCACAAGATTTATTTATATGGAATTGATCTCATTCATATAGAATTATTATTATTAGTTTATTAATTGTTTGGTAGAGTTTGAAGTAGATTTGGTTTAGGACTAGTATTTTATTTGGTATATATAGATGTGATAGGGTATTATATAATGTGTGGTTTGATCAATATAATAAAGAAAACAATCATGGAGAGTTTCCCATAAAATATTAGAGTTTGTTCATGTGTTTATTATCGATCCGGGCCAACAATTGATTGCACCAAATTAATGGTTAGCATTGATTTGATCGTGACATTGCAAGTAATAGAACGCCATATGAGATGATGTTGCTCGCCTCACGTTGTATTGAAAGACAACTTCACTCACCAAGTAATCTTAGATTAAACAACCTTTCTTTGGCAATCCTGATCCCATTCGACTTGCGTCCCAAAAAGCTATGTGAGTATCTGTCGATCGATCACAACACTTCCAACATCACTTTTGTATCTATAGTTCTTGTTTACGATCCAACACAGGTCCATCAAGCAAAATGCTAAAAGTACATGTTGTAATATGAATACCAAGAGTTAGAAAATTTAATTTGTTCACAGTGGACACATAAGGAAGTCACTTTTATACCCTTGTTACTATATCTAACATATATAAATCATATTTTACTATGTTGCAGAAAACATATTGAGTTTCAAACCTATAAATTATGGTACAAGTTACAAGTGCACATCAAAATCAATAACCACGCGTGCACACATAACAATCGAGTTTAACGTCCATCCATTGTGGTCATAGTTACATCATTAACTGTACTCGAATCACTAGCTGACGTGTCAAACTTTTTTGTATTGCTTTCCCTGCAAAAACCTGGTTCCTTAGGTTCGGGTAGCTCAATGTTTTCGTAACTTAACATGGCGTATACAGTAGACATTTTTGGCCTGTCTTCCGGGTATTGTTGCACGCACAAAAGAGCAACTTGAATACAGCGTATAATTTGATTCGCGTATGATGGTTCTTGTATAATAGGGTCTAGTACCTCCAATGGTTGTTTTCTGTTCCAAAGCATCCATGCCTGGGACAACCATTACAACAACACTTAGTAACCACAATTGAAAAGCAGATGCATATATGTGCACTGTTCATTTTTTTGGCATTTGGGGCTAGAACAAGAAAAGGGTCAAAAGGGTCCGTTGACCCTGGTCACTAGGATTCATCGGTTTTTTTATACGTTAAACTGATTTTTTTTAAAAAAAAACATGACTTGGACCTCTTAGTAAATAATATAATCTTATAATAACTCTCTGGCTAAGAAGCCCTGATTCCACCACTGCTGGCATTTCGTGTTTAATAATAAGAGCTAGGTTGCCCTTTTTGACTTGTAACAATAAACACGAGACCCAAATATATATTATGTGATAAGTAATGGTAGAAACTGTCATTTGGTTGGTAGCTTAGTGATAAGAGTCAAAGACTACTCTTTGAAGGAGACCCAGGTTTAAATCTTGACATGGGGTAGTTTAGGATTTGATGTAGTTTAAAAGTATGGGTAAATTAGTGTTTGAGTAGCCATTCTAAAAAAAAGTAATGGTAGAAAAAGAACTTAATTGGGATAGGCTATGTAAGTAGGGTACTTTCGTAAAAAACTTACATGTCCTAAAAGGTTAAGATCATGATCAGGATGGTGAAATGCCCAGTTCTTGTAGCCGCTAATAATTTCCAACACGATAACACCAAAGCTATAAACATCTGATTTCACGGAGTAATGGCCATTCATCGCGTATTCAGGAGACATGTAGCCACTACAACAAAGAAAAAGTTACTCGGCATAAAAAAAGGCAGCCATCAGAACATTATGGCTCTATATTAAAAAAGAAGTGATATAGAACCAAATGAAAGTGATCTTAAGTAAAGTACTTACTATGTTCCTATGATTCTCTTTGTCATTTCTTGTATTTGATTTGTTCCAAATATACGAGCAATGCCAAAGTCGGAAATCTTTGGATTCAACTCACTATCTAGTAAGATGTTACTAGTTTTGAGATCTCTATGGATGATCCGTAACCTCGAGTCTTGATGAAGATAAAGTAAACCTCGTGCAATACCCTTGATAATGTGGTAGCGCTTTCTCCATGTAAGTTGTTTTCGTGTAGATTTATCTATGTGTGCAATGAACCAAGTTATGAAAAAAAGATTCGGTAATTTTCATGTAAATTTCATACTTATTACCAAATAACACGATTGATTTATAGATTCACACAAAAGGCAAACCCAATACACGAGGCTCCTGTGCATAGGGTCTCACGGGTATCGTGCCACTTGGATCTGATGTACGCATCCTTAGTTACACTGCATTTCTTTATGTTGTTTTTACGACTCGAACCCATGACCTTTTGGTCATTTATATTCAGTTTGGCCTTACTTTTGGCGCATGACACTATTTGATGTCTAGTTATTGGAATATTAATATTTAGAAGCAAACATAACATCATATTGTTGAGAGAGGGGATAGTATGTACCATAAATGAAGTTGTTTAAGCTTTTATTCGGTAAATACTCATAAACTAACATTGTTTCATCTCCTTCAATGCAGCAACCCAAAAGCTTTACAAGGTTGCGATGTTGCAACTTCGCAATCAAGATAATTTCATTCTTTAATTCTTCAACACCTTGTGTAGACTTCTCGACAAGCCTTTTAACTGCTATCTCTTGTCCATTCGATAATTGACCCTGTATCATACAAATTATATGTCTAGTGACAACTCACCTACCCTCTATTGTTCAAGGCTTTTTGAAGACTTACCTTATAGACAGAACCGAAACCACCTTGTCCAATCTTGTTTCTTTCGGAAAAGTTGTTACACGCAAGAAAAATCGTTTCAAGATCGTAAAGAGGTAACTGAAATCCCGAGTCTTGATTATCTTCAACATATTGAAAACTCCCACTTTGTAGAGCTGCTAATTATACAGTTATACTATAAGCATGTGCGAGTCTAAGAATAGCGCAATAAAGGAAATAATCTCCTATCAACAGCTATAGCTATGAGTGAGATTTTACTAAGGTACGTTAATTTGTTTAATATGTTACAAGAGTGGATTGTAAATTTGTAATAGTACCTTTAGAGCTCCGCCCTATTTGATCTTTTCTTCTATGCCGAACTATCCAACCAAGGTACCATACGACACCACAGGATAGAAGTAGTATGCCAATAACCGTTACTACACTGACAACCTTTATGGTTACGCGTTTCCTCTTTGCACCAGCAATGGACTCTAAGAAATTCATAAACCAAAAAGACTTGTAAATCTGTTAAATGTGCATGAATGCAAAATATAAAGTTATACAAGCAATGAGAAAGTTAAGATACAAACAAACAAACATACTCAGTAATATCCCTCTCATAGCACGAGAAAGAGATAGAGAGACTGCACACAGGGAGACCTTCGACTGAAAAACACAGAGAAATTTAAGATGACGTACCTAATTCAGCGTGTGCCATTCGTATGTAAATCTGCTCGCCACCGTCAGGAAAGTTCTTCAAATCAACCAAATCTCCAATCCAAACCACACATCTACTACCATTCCCATAAACATTAACATTAGCATAAGCCATACAACTACAATTCTTCAAACATCTTTCTTCACACAAATGATTTGTATAGTTCCCCCAAACAATCGGATTATCGGGCAACTTCAACGCGCTATATTTCACAAATCCATCCCCATGACCACAGTTCAGCTCATGCTTCCTCCTACACCCACCAGAATAACTAAACAAACCCCAATCGCGCGGCGATTCAGGAGTAAATCCACTCAAACACTTGCAACTACTTAGTGAATAACACACCCCATAATGCCCACAATTTGCATAGTCATCACAAGGATCACTGTTAAATGTTACCAACAGGTTCCATTCCTTACTAATATTAACTTTCCATGTATAATACTGAATCAAACCCATCGGCGAAATCACAAATCGAGACAAAACCGACTCATCCAAAACTTCATACTTAAAATAAAGCTCTTCAGAACTGTAAACAAACACAGTTTGTAACAACGGGTTCGCTGTCAAAGTCGTGCTGCCACTAAACGAGCTACCGTCGAACGGGCCCCATCTGAACAGTTTTCGTGAACCGCTTCGTAGAACCAGCTGCGGCGCTTCGGGTGGACCCAGGCTCAACGAGTACACACCGACCGCAGGATCTTCTCCAGTCTTCCAGGAACTTATGAACCTTTGCAACCCAATATCTAGTTTCCAACCAAGCTTTAAACCTGGTAAAAGTGTATCAGTTGGATGATCAAAACTTTCCCAGAAGATAATATTGTTTCTTCCATGATCTCTAATAACAAGATTACCCGAATCCAATAACTGTAAAACCGGAGTGAAACCACGCGCTACTGGTGTGTTATTCGTCGACCATACAGCGCCCAACGAGCGGTTATAAAGCGTTAAAACTCCATTCTCATCTAGAGTCACCTTTCCAAACGAGTCATGAATCGGGTCGTTTCGGTTGGCCACCCAAACCACAGTGAGAGGCAGGTTGTGATACCATATTCCTAGATATCGACCGCCCGAAGAACTGTTAACGAGACCGAAGAACCCGAATTCGAATCGTTGGTTTGATGATATTAAAGTGAAGCCATCTATGAAGCTTTGGTTGGGCCTTAAGGTGTTTGTGGAGAATGAGGTTTGTAAGTTTAGAAGAATGAATGAGCATATCAGTGTTAGAAGCAATAGAGTGCTCATAGTTTTGCAGTTTTCAATAATATTATTCTAAGTGTGCATTGAAATAGCCTCTTGTGTGGGAATTAAGGTAATCAATGGTGTTTTGAAGTTGATCTAGACAAAAGAGCATTCAAATCAATGTTTACTAACTGGGCAAAAGATAACAACCTATACATATCATTATTATTATTATAGAAACCATGACTTTTTTGGTTTCAACCCTACCCCAAACTAGCAGAGGATGAAGACTTTATTAACTTCTTTTTTCAACGGCAAATGTGCGAACCTGCGGAGAATAGATGTTATTTTAATCGGGCCTACCTATAGGTGTTCCAGCCGGTATCGCACTCCGAACCCCTTCTGGACTTTATTAACTATTAAGTGAAACTTATGTAAATCTCATATGGTTTTGTTCTCTCCATGGGAGGGAATATCCTGGCACATAAGAAGCATCAAATATCATCAACGTGTTTTATGGGCATTGGATGTGGATGAGAAGAGAGCTCTAGAGTTTAACGCGTTTAGGTGATAACAATCTTATGATGGGTGACGTCCTAAGAAGTTTTTACTCAGGCAACAAAAAATAAGTCCATGAGCTTCTTGTAGGTAAAATAGACAATATTGACTGGTATACGAGGCTGATATTATACTAATGGACACCACGTGTTGCAGAGCGGATTGAATACCTGGTCGGGATGGAACATACAACAAACGTATGTAAACATGTGAACTAACAGGAGTTAATAGGAACAAGATGAACTGATTCAACTAGGTACATTTTTACATTCATTTGCTAAACCGAGTTTTGTGAAACCATTCAGCCATTTTCTAGAGGCTGTTTCATGATTCGGTCTACGTATAATTTGAGTATGAGTCTGATGTATGCATTATCATCCTCCATTTCAGATGTTGTTTACACGACTCAAATTCGTGTGGAGATCACATGTGATTAAACAAGCATAAAAAGTTTAATAAATTAGCAACACATAATAGGTTTCAATTTATCTGTCTCCTTTGGGAACAAAAATTTGTAATTACAGCAAAAACCTGTGTATATCTTGTCCTACTTCTGTTATCTCAATAATTAATTATGGATTAGGTATAATACCACGTGAAAGAATAAACAAAGGGGTAATAACTCTAGAGCAAAGGAAAAAAGCAAGCTATTAGAATAATATAATTCTCATCTCCTCATTTTCTGCACAAATATATGTTTATTAATTTAGGATTACCATATGGTTCATAAATTTAAAACCTAATCAACCGTGGGTCTTATATTTCACATGATGTTGAGCCACATTCGCAGCCGGCGGAGCCACACGAACCGATTCTAGAAGCTAATTAAAGATTCAGTACCAATGATCATTAGCCCAACTGATTAAAGTGAGATACTCATAACATGTAAATAAGAGTTGGTCATGGGTTTAAGTCTCACTCTGAGCAAAATACTTAGAGTTGAGCCAGAAGATTTTCTCAGCAGTAGGTTTCCTACTGAGGGGGTTGGAGGTGCGGTCCCAGCTGGGAAACGGATAGACAGACCCGATTAAGATAACACCCATCATCCGAAGCAGGCTCGTACATTTGTCGTTCAATTTTTTTTTTTTTAAGATTTAGTGCTCCATCAAGTCGATTTGAAGCTGTAAAGTTTATGTATAATATCATTCAGCCGGTCATTACAGGATAGAACATTAAGCAACACTTTTGTCACCAACTCTATTTGACCTTTTGTATTTGTCTTCTTTTTGGTCCATAGATTCTGCATAGAATGCAACAAATAGCTCAAAAGTTTCACTATTTAGAATTATCCTAGTTTGAAACTGAAATAACGTTTTTCAAGGAGATCAAAACCAGATAGAAAATGGTATTATGCCTCGCACGTTGCAGCGTGAACAAGACTTAACAAAACGTTAAAACATTGGCTCAACCAGCACGTTGAAGAGAACGTTAATAATATACCTAACTTAAATGTAAAAAAAAGTATTTGATTTGTGTTACGAAACCATAACTAAAGTCAAACATTAATTTTTCTTATAGAATAACGCGATTCACGTTTGCGAATTTTGTTAGGCGAGTTGTAAGAAACATGAATTTGTGTACGTGGCTTGGTTTTAGAGTTTGAAAAATATATAAATTAAGAGTTTTATGTTACGCATGTTACGACATAAGTATAACTTAAAATTGAAATGATAAACTCTTTGAAAAAGATAAGAAAAACACCATTAACTCAACCACCAACAAATGATAACATGAAACATGGCAAGGCCGGTGTCCGATCTTACTATTCAAGGGTATAGTATAATACTATTCTTAATATCTAAATGATGAAAATTTTTTAATATTTAGATCATCTTCAATAGGGCGTTTTTAGGCCTTAAAAACGTCACATCATCCGTTTTTTAGACCAAGAACCATTGGGGGGTTTGCTTTTGAAGGTAGAAGTTCATGGAGATGAACACCAAAAAACATCTGACATTTTCAGAGGTGGGCCAGGGTTGGGTTTTAATATTAAAAAAAGAAAATAATATATTTATATTAATAAAATATTTAGTTTTTCAATATTAATTTTAGTGTTGGGCGTTTCAGGTCAACCTCATGCGCTTGAACAGTGCCCAAGTACCTGAACAGTGCGCCGAAACAGTGCTCATGCGCCTGAACAGTGCTCATGTGCCTGAACAGTAAATTTAAGTTTTAAAATTTAATTTTTAATTTTTTACAATAAATTATTATTTATCAAATTTAAAGTTTAAATTTCAAATTTTAAACTTTTGTAAATTTTAAAATTTCCCTCTAAAAAGTATTTAACTTTTATATTTTAAAATTTTAAAGTTTTAAAATTTCCATCCAACAAAAGACATATAAATATTTTATTTATATTATATATTAATATATAAGATTAATAATTAAAAATAAATATAAAAGGTGATAATGATGTGACAATGTTTTTAGGTGTTTTTTAAGTTTTACTATTGGAGATGTTTTTTGGGTTTTTGAAGAATGAGTGGTTTCTGATGTGGCTGCCGACTAGGCATATTTTTAAATGTTTTTCGGTTTCACTATTGATGATGGTCTTAATCCAAAACTATCTAAAACTATTTTAAAAATATAAGTGTCCATAAGTCTCTTTGTGGAATGTGAACAGAAGTACTATATAAAATAAGTTTTTTAAAGTAGATGTGAATAGTAGTATTCAAATAAATTACTTTTTGGATTTTAGTAAACATAAATATATCGTCTAGTTTGAAATCTGATTTTTATCCATTAGTTAAGGAACTTTAAAGAAATGAAAGTGTGAAATGTTTATACAATATATGAATGTTTTGTCGTGCTCAATGTGAGATCCTTATGATTAAGTGATGTATTCTCACCAACCAAAGTTTGTAAGTTCAAATTTAAAAAGTGTAGTTATGGTGATTTTATAAGTAAAATAAATGTAAAGTAAAATGTGTGTGTTTACTGTTTAAATAAGAGAAAAAAAATTAATTTCTTTATTCACTCACAAAATTTTCAACTAAACTTGCATATATGTTTAACACTAATAACTACAAAAAATTTAATGCTTTATGTTAGAAAATTTTGATGATCTAAAATTCAAATCAAAATTCATTCATAATTTAATTTCTCATTTGATTTTTGTACTATTTCAACTCTTTCTTCATTATATCTACACTCGAGTTTCTAGTATCCCAAGTCTATGTACTTTAAAAAATAAATAATTAATAATTAATAACATATACCACTTGGATGTAGGGTCCTCTTAAATTTCCTTGATCCATAATCTAAATTTTGAGTATAAGAAATAGAGTAAAAGAAAGATATATTTTTTGTTGTACAGAATGATAGAATAAAAGGTAGTATCAATCAGTGTTTAAAAAATTATAGTGTTAAATAACGGCTTGATAGCCCTTGCAACGGTCGAAAATAGGAGCAGGATGATCCTTTGTGAAGCCGAGGAAGGTACCCAGAACTGCTACCCGAGTAGGTGGCAGTGCTGTTCTTGAAAACCCGATTGAAACCAAGGCCGAAGCCGAAGCCAAACCCGACACCGTCCACCCTAACAAACCAATAAAACAAGGGGGTTGGTACTATATTTAGTTCTCACAAACTTCAATTCTTTGTAAACATTACAATCTTTATAAACATTTTACAAATCAAACGACTTTGAGCTTATCAAATCAGATGTGATAACTTATTAACGTGACAATAAAGAAAATCATTAGATTGGTGTTTACGAAAAGTGCATGAAATGGTTCTAAATTAATTTTGAAAAAACTACCAATAAAACCTTGATTTTTTGAGAATAATATTAAAAATTCTAATTGAAGATAATAAATTATTTTAAAATAACTCACGAATTTCTTATTTAGGAAAACTATAATAATTACGATGGGGGCATAAAACCGAGCAAATAGCACCAATGCTACACCATGGTCAGCCACCATCAATACCGGAAAAACTCGTATAACAAACGAAAAAAAATAAAATTGAACGAAAGGAAAAGTAGACGCAAAAAAGTTGAACCACACACGTGAAATGTAAAACATAGAAAACAAATACTAAATTTAGGATCCCTGTGTTGCGACGAGGCTGTTAAACGAAAAAAAAGCATAAACCGTTTAACAACACACGCACGTTGCTTCGTGTTAACTCGTAACACTTAGACCAAAATGTAAAATAAAAATTTTTTTAAATGATGAAAAGTATAGGGTCCAAAGTTGAAAGTGTAAAGTTGTTTGGGTCAATTTGTAAAGATGTAAACTATTTTGGGTTAAAGTTGAAAATAATAAGATTAAAAAAAATAACCGAATGAAATACAACTAAGCATTCACAGTGGAGTCCTTAAAAGTATGTGAGTGTGTTTGATATATTATATGGAATGGTTTTGAGTGGTTGTGAGTGAAGGAGAGAGAAAATATCATTGTGGATTGGTATATTTGAAAAAACATTTTTCAATCTTTATAATTTTTTTAATATATTTTAAAGTGATTGTGAGTAGAGTAGAGAAAAAAAATAATGATAAGAGTATAAAAAGAATTATTTAATTGAAAAGGAGAGAAAAAATATAGTGATTTTTAGTGTAATTATATCGATAAAGATAAGAAATCCACTGTGAATGCTCTAAGTATGCTAAAATTACAACTAAAAATGCAAAACAAAGTTGCAAATTAATACATAGTTAATTTACAATTCCATCGAGCAAGGGGTCAACTAGAATGCTTCGTTCTAGAAACGAGCTAAAAGACAAACCAAGTCTTGTACATCCTAGCGAACCAACTCCATGTGAATGTGACAGATAAATGAAATCTTTTTATAAGACGGATTTTGTTTTTGATTTAGCTCTCATTTTACGTACCGGTTGAGAAGGAATTCGATTATTTCACGATCTGATTTACATACTTATGCCCTATACTTAATGCAGGAGACTGTTTCTTTCAACTTGAACCATGACCTAAAGATCACAAACTAACAATCTTAAAAGTAATTTTAACATTTTTTAGGTGCAGTTTGTTTTTTCAGAAGTAAAAAAGTTTGCAATGTGCGAATCATATCTGTAGACATAAGTAAAAGAAGAGCTGGTCCAAACTTCCATAGTCTGCAAAAAGAAGACTGGTTAGTTTTTTAATTCTCCAGACTGCAAAAATAAATTGTAGAGGCGATGGGAGCGACGAGTTTGCAAGAGGTGGTGGTCTACAGCGGAGGTGAGGGCAACGGGTCCGCTGGAGGTGATGGTGGGAGGTGGTAGCAGACGACGGGAGGTGGATGGAAGGCGACACGCTCTCTCTTCAAACAAGTTTTATTTTCTTTACTTGAGGTTAAATCTCCCAACCAACTACCCGAAATAAAAATCTCGCAGTCATCAGGGTTGGAGCCATAACAGAGTTAAGACGGTTTGCAAACCACTAACTCATCGAGTTTGTTAGTTTTATACATATATAAAAGAGAAAATTACATATATCCCTTTAAAAACTTGTAAAATTACATATTTTTCAAAACACAAGTATTCAATGTGTACTATATAATGTTTTTCAGACATGATTTAAGGATATATGAATTTTTTTAAGTTTAGAGGGAGATATATGAAATTATCCTTATATAAAAACCGAGTTTTATAATAAAAACATGATTTGGATCCTTCAGTTGCATTGATGCGAAACTGATATTCATTGTGTTTCATGTGGATTTAGAACCGACGATTACCTTCATCCCAAAAACGAGTATCGTCATTCATCAATCAAGTCACCAATTCACCATTAATCGAAGTTTGTTTTGTTACATGATACTTAAATATTAGATAACGTATTAAACGTTTTCTTAAGTTTAATTACGTCAAATCAAGCATGATAATGATACATTTTATGGACCAGAAAGACTAAATGTCACATAGAATATTATTAAATTAATTAAAAATTTAATTGACAAATACGACTTTGACAATCTCATTTGACTTAAAAGGGTTTTCATTGTCAAGATTAATGGGCTTCTTCACGCCAAATATATTGACTTCAACAAGATTTTAACGCTAATTAATGTAACATCGTTTTGTTTTTGTTAATTGTCCTTCTTGTTGATACTTATAATTTAAAACCAAATTCGACTGGTTCATTTAAGCTATAATATAAAAAGTTGACTTCACTTCGATCCTACGCGATTGATAGTTATAAGTTCAATTTGATTAATTATTTTTCTTGTGTTGGCATTTGTTTATTTTAAACTGATATCAAACTTATCGACTGATATTATATGCATATAAATAAGAGGAAAACATATATCAGTTGGAGACATATGATTAAACTATTTCTACGTATTATATGTCAAAAGGTTACGTGTTGAATGAGACTTGTTCTGTATGTTTGGTTGATTTAAATGGTTTTGTGAACTACGCTATTAATATAACCAATAAAACTATCGTAGTGAGACTCGTTAAACAAAGTCATATAACCTGGTTCGCAATCGGGTTTCTTGAGATAATAGAACCGGGTACAAAACAAACAACAATCTATGTTTTAGTTATTTGAAGAATAATTTGTAACCAAATATAACTTCTAAACTCTTAACAAAATACTAGAATGGTACCCGCGCAATGCGCGGTGCGTAATGCGATGGAACAACATTTTACATACGGCAAGCGTTTCTGGTATTTTGTTTTTCTTGTAGTATTTCACAAAAAACTAATATGTTGAGGACAAGCGTGTAATAAAATAACGCAAATTTAAAAGGTTTATATGGTTCTTAAAGTTCCTAAAATAATTCAACTTTTAAAGGCTTATATGGTTTCTAAAATAATGCAAAATTCAAATAGTGCAAATATTTTAAATTTTTATGTAAGCGTTAGTAAGTTTAGGGTTATTATGCAAATAATTGTAAGGGGTAATCTGTAAATATCGATACAATTACTATTTTACCCTTAAAAGTGGTTATACCTTATGCATTCAGCAAAGTAACTGTTTTTAATTTTAAAATATCTTAAACTACTCCTCTTATATGCTTTATATATAATATAAATATATGCATAAACATAAAAGTCGCATAATGTCGGGTACGAAAGTCTAAAAGCTCCAAGAGTCCTAGTCTCCAACTAATGATAAATGGGCCAGATTGAGCCCATTAAATGCCAAACCCCTATTTAATTTTTGAAAAATTGGTTCACAACTAAATTGTAAGAAATAGTTTTATTTTTATAGTGTTTAGAGAATTGGAGGGTAGTTTGAAATTATAGACCCAAATCGGAATAAAGATTCGGGGTCTTCTTTGAAATTATTCACTATAAAGCTTTTTTTCTTAGTTTTGGAGTGTAATAAACTAAAATGTAATGTTTATAGTTGGCAAAGTTCAAAAAAATAAATTAAGTTATTCAATTAATATGTAACACAAATTACAAATCAAGAAGGAAAAAGTTGAAAGTACGAAACTGAACCTATTCGTAGCCGTTAGGAAGAAATCGACATCGTAGCAACCACAAACATTGTTGTTAGGACCGGATCGGACCGGCCGGTCCGACCGGGGATCGGCTAGGTGGCTGGTCCGGTTCACTATGGATCGTTTTGGGCTGGTCAAACCCAGTGGCGGAGCTTGAACATCCCTGTAGGGGGGGCGGGGTGAAATTAATTTTTTTTTTTTGGGGGGGTGGCGAACTCGATATTTATATTAAAATGTACACTACCGGACCAAAAATTTACACTAATGGACTAAAATTTAACACTACAGACAAAAAAAAAGAGTCCCCCCCCCCGGTCTCCACAATCCTTCGCCCGTGATCAAACCGGTCGTTTCGTCCCAAACCGGTGGTTGGACCGGGAAACCGGACTGCTTCGAACCGGTTTTTGATATATATATATATATATATATTTTAATGGGTAAAAACGGGGTGTTAAACCATAAATTAGTGTGTTGGATATATAAATATAGTTAAATTTTATATATAATTATAAATATATATATAAATTACTTATATTTAATTATATATATAACTATATATATAATTTAACTATATATATAATTATGACGTCATCCGGTTCTTAAAATCCGATCCGACCGGTCCGACCACCAAATCAGTAAGGCGTCCGGTTCGACGTCCGATCCAGTTCTGAAAACATTGACCACAACGGATTACTCAAACTCTCGAAGAAATCAGATTAATAAAAATTCATTTTTTTAGTTTAAAATTTTGGCTTCAATAACTATAAAATTATTATTATGAAATTTTCATAATTAGTATGATTGCTACGTCGTCGTTTTTATTATTAAAGTTGTTATTGTTTATTTTTCTACTTACTATAAAGTAAATAAATGTGTCACTTTTACTCAAAGGGCTTAAGGTTTCCTTCCTTCTCTAGGGTTTCTTGTATCTTTATTTATGAATATATTCTTTTATATGCATGACTTTATTTCATAAGATAATATACATGTTTTATAAAGAAAGAACAAAGATGGAGTGAGATGTAAAATAACACCCCAATAAAGTTTGGGAATAACTTATAACACTCCTAAATTCTTATTACATGTTTATGCCTTCACATCTCCACATAGAATCTTACATCCCCTATAACTTAGACCTTTAAAACTTGATTCCTAATTACAACACATTAATATTCATGAGATAGTAACTCACTGCTTCTTATTTCGTAGTTTCAATAACAATTCTGTGTCAAAAAGCCACAAAAAATAGATACATACATCCTTTTCCTACGTGTATTTGTTAAATAAATCTCAAAATTGTTGAAATAGTTATAATACTATTAGATGGAGGTTTTAATGATAATCAATAAACATTAAAGAGACTATTTTCTAGTTATTATATTTTATTTTTAGTGGTTTGGAGTTATAGAGGTAAATCTCATTTTGAGGTCAAAAATTTGAGCTCACCTATGGCGGGTCGGTGTAGGTTTGTTAGAAAAGATCGTACTCACTCGATAATAGCTCGAAAAGGTCTCACTCGAAATCGGCATGTTTATAAATAGGCCAATCCGACTTGGCTCAGTTTGTAAACAAGCTGAGCCCTAGCCAAGGTCAGCTCTTTTAACGACCAACGCTCGATAGCTGACTTGTTGGCTCACTCGTTAACTCATTTACATTAAAGCCTAAATTTATGATATGTATAACTTAAAGACCAAAATCATGAATTATTTAAATAGAATAAAGTACACAGACCATCCCTGGAGTTTGTATGTATTGCAACTTTAGTCTTTATTTTCAATAAATTAAAGATGCGGGCCTGAACTTTGCATGGTATGCACATTGGCGGTCTCCGACGCTAATAGAAGTTATTATATATATAGTACTTGATTCATGGCATATCATTATTTCAATAAATTAAGATAAACAAATAATAAAAATATTATATATATATTATATGAATATAAGTTAAGAAAATTAAAATTAACAGATTGGCTCATGAACCAACGTGGCTTGACACGTTTATAAATGAGTCAAGCCCGAGCTCACAGTTTGAGCTCTTTAAGATAATGAGGCGGCTCGGATCGGCTCAAATCGGTATTTAAACGAGCCAAATCCAAGCTCACCCTGGCTCGACTTGATTCATATAGAGTCCTAAGTTAATATAAATTAATTGTGGTGTACGGTATGTATAAATAAATGAAAATGTCATACGTAATTTGATTATTGGGATACAAGTATAATATGATAAAAAATATATATATTCTAATGCATTTTCTTGTGAACATCAAATATTTTTTTGCATAATTGACAGGGAATCGTTCATTGTGTACTTTTGATGGTAAAACACGATGATAGATAAAAATAAGTTTATGTAATCTATTAAAAAATAATAATAATAATAACACATTGTATTATCTGCAACAGTATAAATTTTGAAAAGTACCTTGATAAAAGTATATCATTGTGTATTTCTAATTGTCAAATACAAAGCTAGATAACAAGTTTATGATCTATAAAAACAATGATAAAATAACACAAAGTGATTTAAAACGTAAAACACAATGATTACTACACATAACAAATGATGTGCAATATATGACACAATGAACATATAAAACACAATAAGCTGATGTATTTGACATAATTACCAAAATGTTCTTTTTTTTAAAACAATAAAAGGACATGTGTCAAACTTATAATTTTTCTTATGCTTTTTTTATAAAATATCATTTTTACTATAACACTACCCTAATTAATATATACACATTTATATATCTCTTTTGTTATGACAAAAAGCGAGAAGTAAACAAACAAAAGTTGGGGGTATAACTTGCAACAATCAATGATTCTTATTCTATATTTTCCTCATTTAACTTCATGTCCAGTGACATAGAAATTTGCACATCAAACATATCCATTTGCTCACCTCCATTGTAATCGACTTTCACCATTAAACCAGAAGGGCTCACCTTCTCTTCGATTTCGGTACTCTTTATTTTCTCTGTCTCTCTTGTTATATGCAATGTTTTTATAACCAGACTAGATATTTAATCGAATTTCAAAATCAGATGATGTTACAAACATTATATAACTTTAACTTATATCTAGCTAATTTAGAACAAATATATGAAAAACTCATATTTTTAGTATAAATTTGCAATTTTAATGGCTTGATTATATAAAATAACATATACTCTATGAACAAGATTTTGCATGAAAAAAAAAATAAACTAAAACTGGTTTGACCAGTACGGCTTACTGGTTTAAGCGGTTAATATAAAATTAGTTTAACTACAAAACTAGACAAGTTAGGCATCTGGTTTCTATTTGACTAGCCGCTCTAGTCCGATCTTGAAAACAATGATTATTTGCTAATATATGAATCATATGCATCTATCGAAGTTTTACTTTATAATGGGTTAAAGGTTAGAAGTGATAACTAGGTAGTTATTCTTAAACTTTCGTTAACTTGATGGTTTATGCTTTAATCCTTTTTCATAATGTTTTAGGGATAAATAGTTGTTTTATTTTGCAAGTTTCTCTTTAACTTTATGTTAATCCTATAGTTTATTATAAAAGTTATCATAAAATTCTGGCCACACTAGTTTAGCCTTGTCATTAGCCTATTATTACATGTTATATAGTCGATTACATGTTATATAGTCTTATTTATATTATATGTTACCCGTGTTTTAAAAAAATCTTAGTGTCTGTTTGGTATGAGGTACTGGATTGACGAAAAAATAAAATATGTGAAGAAATGAAATGGATGAGAAAATAAAATGAGCGATTACATTCTATTATTATGTTTGGTTACCCTTTAAGAATAAAATAAATCATTACTTTGTATTATTTGTTAAGTTGGAAAAGACGAATATATAAAATTTAAAAGTGGTTATAGTGGTGATGGCTGGTGGTGGTTCCCTATGGCGGTGGTGGCGGTGGTGACGGCAGGTGATGGAGGTAGTGCATGGTGGTCGGTGGTGGTAGCCAGTGGTGGTGGTTGTGGTGGTCGATGGTGGTGACTGACGATGGTGGCGTCCAGCGGTGGTGGTTGTGATGGTCGGTGGTGGTGGCCAGTGGTGGTGGTCGTTAGTGATTAGTGGCGGTGATGGTGGCTAATGGCTCGTGATCTTGGTGGTCGGTGCTGATGGTAATAGTGGTAGTGATGGCCGGTGGTGGTGGGCGAGATGGTGGCAGCCAGTGGTGGCGGCGGCGCTAGCGAGCGGCGGTGGTGAGTGGGTGGTAGTGGCCGATGGTGGTGAATAAGGAGAAAATGGGATGGAATTAAAAAAAGAGGGGTGGATTGAATAGATTTGATGTGATTAAAGAGAATACAATTACTTGTGTAATGATTCATTTCATTCCCTTTGACAACCAAATATGTTATTTTTCATTTGTTATCAATCTTTCATTTCATTCTGCTTCTCGTTCTTTGATACCAAACGTTACCTTATTGTTTTCTCCCCCTTTTTTTCCTATATTTTACATGAAGTAGCATTTGATTGGTAATGTTTTCATATTTTATTTTCTTAATATATTTTATGGTAAAAAGTTCAAGTAAGAAGAGTTTCAAATCTAAAAGGTATAAGAAACAAACTTTACTACTACTTTTTTAATCAATGGTTGAGATCAAAATGTAAAAAATGTTTGTTACAAATAACTTTTTTTCAAGTTCTCCCACGTTATTCAAACATTTATAACTTATATTTATTACATTACATTTTATAAATATATACATTATAAAACGAGTGTTTTAACTGTTTTTTATGTTTAAAAAGAGTACATTGTCGTTATATACAAAAACAAAAAATACATTAAGCTCGTATGATTCCTGCTCGATATTGTGTCTTTCCCGAGCTTCATTGTGTCTTTCTATTCATATTATGTTTTTCTTAAATATTATTATGTTTTTCTAATATGATTAATTTCGAATAACATAATGGTGAAATAACATTATTGTAAACTTTCATTATGTCAAGCACAATGATAAAGTAACAAATAATTTATAAAATACATTAAAACAATAACAATTAAACACAAAATAATATAAAACATAAAACACAAAGATAAAATGTCTCATTGTATCATTATGTTTTCCTAAACATAATTTTTTATCTTTCTAAAATGATAAATTTTAAAAAATATATTGATGAAATAAAATAATTATGTACTTATAATTGTAAAATAACAGCTTTATATAATATATAAAAAACAATGATAAGAATACGAAATGATTTAAAGCGTAAAACACATAATGAATCCATATATCATGACATAATGAACTGACATATTTAACACAATGACCTGAGATACTAGACAAAATACAATGATATGACGGGTGTATTTGACGTAATAACCAAAATATCCTCTTAAAAACATAAAATGACACAAGTCAAACCAAAATCATTTTTAATATTTTTAGATTAAATATTTTTTAGTCTAACCCTATATTATATATTATATTCCTATATATTAAAACATTTGAAAATTATATAAACAAACACCCACAAATCTTTGACAGGTCTCACAAACCACTATTAACTCTGTACTTTTAAGCCTCTTTAAAGATTTAATTACATGCTTAATGTGTTGTAACAATAACCAAGTATTTAGAGTCTCCTAATTTATTTATTATCAAAATAATAAATTACATATTAACCTTAATATTTAAATTATTATTATTATTATTACTATTATTATTATTATTATTATTATTATTATTATATTATTATTATTATTATTATTATTATTATTATTATTATTATTATTATTATTATTATTACTTTTATTATTATTATTATTATTATTATTATTATTATTATTATTATTATTATTATTATTATTATTATTATTATTATTATTATTGTTGTTGTTGTTGTTGTTGTTGTTATTATTATAGTTTTAAAAATTATTGTGTCACAACACTACATTTTCTTAATACTAATTGTTTAATTTTATTTTTTTATTTATTTAATTCGTGTAATATGAGTTTTTTATCCCATTTAAGTAATACGGTTTTAAGCATATCAAACACATTAATTACTTAAAAACCAAATGTCAATTTGAGTAACCATAGTTTTAATATGTATTTTGCAACAAAGTTGAACATATTTGTTGCGTTTCTTGCGTTTAAAGCTAACATTTTTTTGTTCTTTTTAAATAAAAGTAACATAATAAATAGATGGAATGCGCTTAATTAAATAGTATTTGTATTATCATGTTGTCGTTTGAGTTATGTAGTGACTTAATTAAGTTTGTTTTATTACAAACTGTTTACTAGCTTTATCAGTATTACTAGCTTTACTAACTCGTTTATTATACGGGTTAAATAAATAAAATATTAAATAGAATAAAAATTAGTTTATTATAAAACATTTAAACATTTTGTTTCAAAATGAACAATTTAAAAAAATGATATTACGAATAATAACGACTATAAATAAAAAAACAATGATATTATTTTTTTTAAATTGTTTTGGTTTTTCCCAAAATTTAAACATTTTGTTTCAAAATGAACAATTTAAAAAAATGTTATTTTTTTAAAAACTTTCTTATTATAACTCTTTATTTTAATTAGTTTTTGTTTATAAAAATTTTACTTTTTATAGGAGAGAATTTAATAATAT